>JADHZB010000207.1:0-24085 GCA_015657535.1 Nephromyces sp. MM_2019 | reverse complement strand
ACATACCAACACACACATAACAACCATGCACCCACAGTTGCACACACAATCACAGATGCACATACCGACACAACCACAGAAGCACATACCAACACCCAAAAATCCACGGACCCACATACCTGCAACGCCCACACACTCACACACACACCCACACAGATATACGAATGCACACCTGCCCACCCACCAACGCACTCATACACGTATGCCAATGCACACCCACACATCAACAATAAGGCACAAAATATCAAATAAGAGCAAACAACACAACTCCTTTTCCAAAAGAAACGGCTCAAAGCGAAGCCCGGAAAACGCTTGATGTATGTAAACTGCGAAGAAACTACGAAACGCGCCAAAAATTCATTCCACTAAATAGCCGCACAAGCGTAATCTTTTTGCCAACTTAGTTTCGAAAACAAACTGTGAGACATAGAGCTGATGATGCTTTAAGCCTCTTTGGGCGATAATTTTCGAAAACTAAAAGCTTTCATTACGCTTTGTATGGCTATCAAACAAGAAAATCAAAGCAAATCGTAGAATATCAAATTGAATATTCATCCAATCATTCACTAGGAAAAACACGCTGGCATTCATCAAATTTGAAACCAACACACACAAATGTAGTCCAGCCCATGGGCAAGATCAAGGAGCGAAGCTATATAAAAGCAGCTGTTATGATATACGTACATCGGGGATGAGTAGCTATTAAGATGCATATACATCGGTGAGAGTGGGGAGAAAGCTAATTAGTAGACATTTGTGTCCATGCAAATTACAAATCGTGCCAAGCAAATAAGCTGCCAAATCTTTCTGGTAGTTTACGTGCATCACTAATGCAGTAAAATACGACTGCTAAAGAAAGGTCTTGGAATAATCACAAAAAATGCAAGAGAAACATCTATAATCACATATTTGAGGCTTCACACACATTCAAATCACAAGGGAAGATGAATATCATGCCCTACAAAAATCACGTAGCAAGTCAAGTCCAGTTATTCACTTAAGAACACCCAAAACCCCTTCAAAATAGGGTTAGCAAGCTGGTCAGACAATACACTACAGCTCAACCACACACCCATATGGAACGGAAGAACAATCCAATAGCTTCCAAAGCTCCGGTTGCAACTTCCATGGAGGCAAAAGAAGCTAAACAAGCCACAAATATAAAAAAAATCCAAAGAAACTAACCAGCTCCAACGACCAGAAGGTTAGCGCCTGTCAGTTCATCATAATCCTCGCATCCAATTACATTCTTCCTGAGTTCAAACTCGGCAGAAAATTACGTAGGAATTTGCACCAAAAGTAATGCATTCTTTACACTTCATGGATAGCATAACGAGGAAATTTCATAAATACCCTCTAAAGAAGAAAAAATGAAAGGAGAAAAAGGAAAAGTGGGGGAAATGAAGAGAAAAACAGGGGGAATTCATAGGAAAAAGGTAGAAAATGAAGAAAAAACATCATAAAATGAAAGGGAAACAGAAAAAAAACAGCAGTGCATCAAATGGTAAACACAAAAAAGATAAGAACAGGCCTCAACCAAAATTCAAGGAAAAAAGCATCCAAAATTTGAAACTGCAGCGATGATCTCAACACAATATAATTGCATATAGCATAAAAGCATAGTACGCATTGAGACGATAAATAGCTATATCTACAACTAAAGAATGATCATGGTCCCTACGGTTTCAGCGCTAGGAAATACACATTTGACATATTATCAACCATCTATAGAGCTTTTTTATCGTTGTTAAGTCTATGGGATGCATCAGCATCGAAAGATATCCGTTAATCTTTTTTCTAGCGAGCAAATATGCGTCGCTTCTTCATTCGATGTACACAAATAATGACATCTCCCTGACAGTATAGCAGGCAAATCGTGATAGGAAATCTTAACGATTAAGTGATGATATCATGCCAAATATATTCTCGTCTTCACGAGCGCTTAAACGAAAATAGAAAGCATAAAAATTAGGATCCAACAAGCGTGATGTTTATGTGCTGTTAAGGAGAAATAAATACTGGAGGTTCTTTTCCTAAAGGTTTTTCTGAAACAGACGAGGATTTTTTCAAAACATGCTCAAAAGAGCAAGCATTTTCTACTATAAACATCAAAGAGTGGCATATAAAAGCCGGGTAAACCAAGAAAATGACTTTTCATTGAACTTTTAACATGGCAGTGAAAGGACGGGAAAGAAACCGTCTTAAAAATCCAGAAATACTAGCAAAAGACACGAAAAAAGGCTCAGTTACAATATATCAACCGCTTCATTAAAGTGCTGAAGGAGGCTGTACTACTGCACGATGATGGCAAGGTAATGCCATGTGCTATACATGATCCAATTATCCTCTAAAAAACCCAGAAAGGTCAGGTAAATAATTCCGCAGAAAGCGAAGCAGAGAGACTGTCTTTTTTCTCTTATGTAGTTAAGGTGAACTACATCTTCCAATGCAGCATTTACCTCATTTGACATGAAGAAGAGTGAGGTAGCGAGCTTTTCTCCATTAGAGGTGCGCCAAACTTTTTTTAGGCTATGAAAGTGGATGTATCAAGAAGGAATGAAGACAAATGGAATTTTTTTAAAGTATGAATTAACGGGAGAGAAATTCCACCTTTCAAGTGCGGGGTAGCAGTGAAGTACCTCTTGCATAGCGCACATGAAGCGAATACCTTTAGTAGTTATCATTCGATTTTACGTTTTTGCACATGTAAAGGAGTATGATGAACTCGTGGAAACGAGCATGTTTCTTACCCAAAGTTTAGCACACAAGCAACTTGCTAGATATGAAAAGCTAAACTTTAGGAGTGGTGTAAGCTGAGGTAGATGATAAGCTTAGGTGGATGATTGAAGTAGTATACGCTGAGCTAAATGCAAGGAGTCGTATAAGCTAAGTTAAAAGCTTGCTAGCAGTATTATAAGTCAAATAAAATGCTAAGCTAAGTTAAATGCTAAGCTAAGTTAAATGCTAACCTAAGTTAAATGCTAAGCTAAGTTAAATGCTAACCTAAGTTGAATGCTAAGCTAAGTTTAGTGCTTGGCGTAGTATAACCTGACTTAAATGTACCATATCAGGAGGTGCTATCGCGATGGTTTAATAACAATTGCAATCACCTAATAGTCCAAGATTCTTAGACGTTCTAGCTTGCTCCGCAAAGCATTTTCAAACCAATACGAAACTCAAGATAGAACCCCTCTCTCAGTCTATATATATGAATTCAGATTCTTTGGTAACTCAAGTATTAAATAAAGCATTTTTTGCTTATTTCTATTTTTTATCAAAACATCCTTAAAATAATTTTTCAATTGAGTTTCCTTCAGGAGGAATGCTGCTCCTATAGAAATGTATATAAATATCTCTAATTCTATGTGTATACAATTATTTATATCATATACTTAACTGACTACGGCTTTATGTGCAACCACCTCTCTAAGCCGCAGCGTCGTAGACATTGTACGTTTGCACACAATAACAGTGCAACTGCACTTTCCTTTAAATTGGAAAAGTCCATTTAAAAAAACATGGGGAGCTTAAAGCTTCGCCGATAATAATCCCTGCAATCCCCAGTACTTGAGCCCACTAGAATCCCACCTACTAGTGGGTTTGGCGGTTTCATAGCACCGTTACTGCTAAATAGTACTGCTAATATAAACATCAGGTAAAATAATTAAGGATTGCCTTTGAAAGCATCAAAAGACCAGTTGCAGCCCCATGCCGTACCGGGGGAAAAACTTGCGGCAGATGGACTACAAATTAAAATAGTTATTCTGAACTGCCTGCTATGGTACATCTACATAGAAATTTGACGCATCATAGTGATTTTTTACTAAGCAAGGGAAATAGAAATAGGTGTTTTCCCGCGCAGAATCCCAATCTATTTTCCTGGACTTTTTGCATTAATAGCAGCATTTTGTATGTAACGTCTTACTGGGTCACCAACCTGTGCTCTTTGGAACTATGATTACGTAATATGCTTTTTGAGGTTTTTCTAGCGAAATTGCAGAAACATTTTACCATGTTATGTTGTGGTGAAAATTGGGTGATTTCAAAATTGCATATGATGGTGATCAGCTGATAAATAAAAAATTAGAGTTTACTTTATCATGCATGCCAGCGATGAATGTTGAGTAGTAGTATACTTTTATTGCAACGCTATAAAGCAGTACACACAATGGTAACAAGGGTGAAAAACCACGAAATGGCACGTGGTACCTTTTATTGCATTTTGTGAAAAAATGTTAACATGCTGCATTTTGTCTGAGTTTTAGGAAAGTACTGCTGGCACATCGGTTTTCGAGCTTTAAAATTATCCTCATGAACAACGTGATTTTTTAGCTGCTCATTCGACGAGCTATTTAAAACAGGTAAATCGTAATTCCCTGACAAAGAGTGCCCATTAATAGGATGAATTGAATTATTCATGCGAAAAAGTAGCAATAAATTGCCCAAAACATGTCAAAAAAAGCCGAAAAATTCGAGTAGGTGGATATCTATATTTTTTAAAACTTTATTTCGGATTGCGCCGTGGCAGGAAAAACGCTGCGTTTTAAGCGAATATTTCACTGGAATTGTAAGGCTTCGTTCAATTTCGTTTGAAATTTGCAAGTGACGCCAAAAATTTGTTATACTGTAAAGCTGCTTATCACTGCAAATGACCCCTGCTTATACCCAATTAAACCCAAAAAAACAGCTTTTCAAAGTTTTTTGATGGAGTTCAAAATTTTTTCTTAGAAGAGCTTTATAATGCGATACCTTTGACCGTTTCTGCGATGCTATTATTTCTGCTTGATACCTCGGTAAAGCATCTGACACTTTAAGCTTTTCCTTTTAGTGACTAACCCAGGAGAATTTTATTTTTTATTTCTCAAGCCGAGTAGTAGAAGCTGTCTTGCTTATTACCAATTTTGTTGCGGAGTAATGAGGCGTCGCCCAAGAGTATTTTGCTAGTCATCGAGAGAAACATGACGAAGCAGTAAACTTTTGGAAGTCTCAATTTGCAACTAGTAGCTGTTCTATAATTCTACGACTCTTAAAATTCTTATTGCTGTCAAATAAGAAAAATTAAATCCAATTTTTCTTTTTTATCAGGAAAAGGTGTGATTTACAGGGAAAGTGGCGATATCGACAATTACTCCACGTTGCCGTAAGCTTCAACGTTTAATCCGTAGAAAAATCAGGCCCGAACGAGGTGAGTCCTGCAGAATTTTCAACAAGTTCGTTACCCCCAAGCATGACATGAATCTCCCAACTGTAATTTGGCACCCTGCGGTTACTCAAGTTGTTGCATATTTTTTTCTTAAAAAGAAGTGTCTATCGCCTGATGACTATCGCCTGGAGTATTAAGAGGTTCCACTAAGGTAAAAAGCCGTTTAAAGACACGGGGAAGTTACATTACTCCACAAAAACGCTTGGTACCGGCAAATCCACAATGATCAGAGAAACAATTCTTGCCGCTTAACTCAGACGCACGGCAGAGAACTAATTTTTTTTCCAGAAGGAATAAGCAGCAGTATTCATTTATAACTATGCTGAGTCAACTAAGGAGGTGTAAAATGTTTTAGAATTACGAAGGCAACTGCTTAAACAGCCTGCTTATGAGCGCTGCCTGTAGTAAAATTTGTGACAGCAAAATTCATTGCAACCGCGGCTCTATTGATCGTAGCAAAATGCCATAGAAAATCTGGCTCCATTACTCGTATACTTTATGTTGTAGCGCCGGCTGCGCTTGCCTCACAACGAAATGTTTACTGGTACTGCGGATGCTATGAAATGTGGTATCAACACGCACCTTTATTCACCCAAAGAGGGCTTTAAGAAAGTGTTATCTACCATTTCAGTCGCTTAAAAACGTAAATTCTACATTTTAGAAATGGCGAAGAAAAAATGAGTGCAGCAAGAATTTTATTCAATCTTAAACGGCGGCCAGAAAAAATTTCGAGGAGCCTTACACTAAGGTTAGACAGCATGGCCTTGTAACCCTGCAACCATAATGATAATTCCGCAGTTTAGTGATATTATTTTTCTATTGAAATCACCAAACGAACGAAAAGCCCTGGAAAGCAGCGAAGAAATTACTCGTATTTCCTAGGGATATTTTTATTCGCTTTCTATACCAATAAAAGAATGGCAACCACTAATCTCTCGCTAGCTGGAGTTGCCTTACCAGCTTCGTGCGTAGACAGTATACATACCTGTCTAAGCACTGCTTAGTTTAACAATCCCAGCTGAGACTTCCCGCCTGGCGCTTAAGATCTATTCAATCCCGCCTTAAAAGTGGTATCGATTATGCAAACTGACAAGAACCGCTTTCAAGGTATTAATCCCATTACCTGTTATCATCGTTAGGACCATCAGTGAATACCTTCTTTTTACTTGCAGACTTAAATTTCGTAGTAGCATTTCTTTTCCAAGAAACACTAGTTAGAAAATCGCTTGCTGTCCCGCGTACTACTGTCTCTTTCTGTACCAGTTTCTATTAATGTGTTCCACTAGCAGGCCATAAAATACCAAAAATTAGATTCAAAATCCTTCCATTTAAGCAACCTGTTAGTCCATTTATGTCATGATGTCATGGGAACATCGCAGGCTTTTGAGCATACCAGGCTTTCACCAATCCTTGGGAAACTAATGGCATTTATCTGCACGATTTATACAGTATATGCAAACGCATAATCATCTTTACAAGCTCAACGACACAAGCTTTTTTATATCAATACCGAATCATAAATTTGCTTATAGCAATACCGAAAGTCTCCTAATGCAAGTAAAAGACAAAGTCCTCTGTTAGCAACACAAAATAAAAACTTGACACGTGTACTGCAGCCAGTCCGACACTTCGTTCTGGCAACGCTCTGGAAACTATCGCCTGATACCTATACACGCATGAAGATCGACATTAATTCTTCAAATTCTTCCTACGAAATTCCAGATTCATCCTCTCCTCTACAGCTTTCATTAAGGAAAGCTCAAACGATGCTTCAAGAGGATGCTCGTTTGTCATAAGATGATGCCGTACGACCCCACGAATATTCTCCTTCCGGGAAGCAGGAAATAGATGGCTACCCTTTTGTATGCACAAATACCTTACAACTGCTAGAGGATCTAATATTAATTTAGATTGATGAGCTGCTACCAATTTCTTCAATGAAGATATGCTAAGCTTCTCAGTATCAACTTTTTCATCAAAATGCGCTTGGTACACCCTAAAGTATCGCCTAAACCAGTCGAAGGGTTTGTCTTTAATCTTTGACATTATGAAAATTCTCTTTTTAATCGGAAGATTTCTCAGGAGCAGTTCGTGAGTATTACTCCAAATAACATGCTTAACGCAGATGCGCTGCTCTACCTGCACAGGCATCGTTGTTTCGGAGTATGCAGGTATAGGGGAAACTTCCTGGTTGAAATTGAAATCTGGAGTGGTTTCTGTGTTTTTACTACGTAAAATACTCAAAGAGGGCGCCAGAGTAGGACGTGTGGACTCTTTCTTGCTGGAAGCAATATACGAAGGTGGAGCAGAAATCTCTGTTTCACAAGAAAATGAGTTTGGTACGGGGGAAGATGGTGGATATGCAAAAGAACTAGGAGGATCAGCTACCATTGCCGGTGGAAGTTTGTAACAATGCTTCGACGAGGCTAGTCCTGCAAGATTTATAGAATCTTCAAATGAGGCTAGGGGCATACTACGGTAAGCTGTAGAATCTGGAGCACTGCTGAGGGTGCAGAGTATTTCCGGAGGGGAACTTGCCACGGAAGGGCTGAGGCATGGAACGTCGATGGGGTGGGTGACTTGAAGGGTGGAGAGTGTCAAAGTGGGGCTCGTAAAGTTAGAGGGCTTGAGAAGCGCGTTATCAAGGCCGGACTCTGGGACGCTCAGATTTTTTCGGTTTTCCATAGGGTACCTTGCTACTTCAGAGTTATACGCTGAAGGAGATGGTTCATCATAACTCAATTCATTCGGATAACTTAAGTGTAGTAACAAGTCCCTCTGTGCTTCAAGCGCAGAATCTGATGCAAGAAAAACTTCAAGCTTCGATTCAGCTGCAGGAGAGCTTTCAAAACCAGTAGACAGCAATGCAGAGCAGGTGGAAGAGGATGATGGATTTTTGGAAGTCACTACCTGCAAGTTCATTTCAGATCGAAATAATTTGTTAAAAACATGTCCTTGAGTGCTTATGGGAAGTTGATTCGAATCCGAGTAAGGTTTAACCTCCAAGCTCCCAAGCAGTGCTAAAGATACAAAAAATTAAGACCTCTTAGAGTTAGAGAGGCTAAAGTTATATGCAGAGCAAAAATCACAATTCTAGACTAGAAAATCGGAGCAAAGCACTAAAAAACAGTAATACTCACAGATAAAGCCCGTATTCCACAGGCATGAAAAACCACATGCATACACCCACTACATATTAAAAATTTCTCACGCTTATGATAGAAACCATAGAATAAATAAGCAGAATATTTACGGTTTATCTAGTGTATAGTTCAGGCAAAAAAAGGCATGTATCGAGAAACACAAAATGTATATAAAAAGGTGTGCAATTGTAAAACTACACCCCGTATGCGTTGAAAAGAAAACCGCTTTTATCGAGCAGCACACACCCCATGCATCAAGCCCCATGCACCACACCAATCAGTGTGTAAGAAATATATACAAGACATTCCCCGAGAAACACATGAATCATACGCAACGCATACAACACATGCATATACACCGTCAGCCACAAAGACCAGCTAAGCCCTATGCAACACGCATGCAGTATAGCAATGCTCCATATATACATGAGACCTACCTTCATACTGCTGGTTCATCAAGCTGTTCCAAGCTTCTCGAAGCCTCCCGTAGCGAAGCTGATATACATAATGCCAAATCATCAGCAATTTCCCAAATTCTTCGCATGGTACAATTACACTACTACGCGGCACACTTTGCTGCGTTTGTAGGCATGAAGAAGTAGCAGACTGAAGGCTGTTCCAGCCAGATGATAGACGGAGGAAGTACCCTGCGTTTACGGATCCGTAGTTTTTAGCAAAATTGCTGTATAAAGAGAACAAAAATTCAGTGAAGAGCATAACCCCAAAGGTATTGTGCCTCACGCAAAACCGCAGATAATACTGCAACGGTTACCAAAAAAGTTCAATATATGGATGACAAGCATAAATGACTAACGGAGCTTTCTTTAGGGTAGTAACATCTGCAAAAAGCTGGACTGCTCCAAAAAATATTACTAAAAGAGCCAAATTCCTCGAAAAGGTGCGTTTCATAAAGGCTTCTTCACAGCAGTAAACATACCAGCAAACTATTGAACATGAAAAAGCATTACTTTCAGCAGTATCCCTTGCCACACATGAATCGCCACCGTGAAAAATTGAAAAACAGAGGAAATGCAGCGAATTTTTGACAAAAGGGTAGCTCCTGTCGTATAAAAATAGTGGATTTACCTCGGCTCTCACGAACTTATCATAGGAGGTGGACGGAAAGAGAAGTTAAACCAATAAATACCATTTTATTCACATAATTTGCTAGCATAATGTTTCAACGTGGAATAATTGGAGCGTAGCAAAGTTTGCTGCCCAGAAGGAAATATTCGAGAAACATAGAAATCCACAAAAATGCGCTAAATCACATCAAAAAAGCTTCTGAAAAAAGGTCCTTGATCACTACATATACCATATTTTGTGATGAATGACATTCAGATGTACACACACAATCAATTTGGAAAAAACTGCATTTACCGGTGGAGTAGTGGCGCATCTGCAGTTTCGTTCAATGAAGACCTTTTAGATACTAAAAATTCCCGGTCTTTTTCAATGGGAATTTCAAGCAGCATGTCCTCATCATTAACCATAGAATCAGCAGCACATTGGCCCCCTAGGAATGCATTTTCCTGGTCGGGGAGCAAGCCCTCCTGCGTATTACCGCAGTTACTAGTAAGATGAATATCCGCCATAGATTGTGAAAATAGCTTTAGACGGCGGTAAAACTGAAGATTTTTTGGAATGAAAAAGCGCCCACATGTGCAAAGATAAACGAATCTCAGCGAACACTTCGCTTTGAAGATGCTCTAGTTTTTGCCTTCGTGGAAGAGGAAGCTGCCGCGGCAGTAAATTGCAGACATGGCTTTAAACAAGTGGGAGTTTTCAAGACACAGACTGAAGAAGCTAAGCATCCGTAGAAGCAATTATGAAAAGGAGAGATTAAAAGGAAACTAATACACGGCATGAAGCAGGAAGAAGCTGCAAAATATTGTACCAAAGCAAATGCTTGAATTGGAGAACTGGATTTAGTAGGAGTACTGCGGAAAAAAATTCGCAAAAGATTGGAAATTATGCATATGTTCGTCATAGAAACGCCAAAAAGGGATTCCGGGATTGGATACACGGAAACAATCCTTAAAGAGGAAGTATATGGCTAAGCACGCAAACTTAGCCCAAACAAGAAGATGCAGTTCAAGAAGTGATGAGGCGCAGCAAACACATGCAGCAAGTGTTTAGCACCCAGAAACCATTACTATTCCGCTCTTTCCTATAAATTAAAACGAACTTCTCTCTTTTTGCCAGCTGCAGCATCCGGAACGGAAGATACTCTTGACAATGTTGCAGTGAAGGTTGAATTTTGCTGCACTATTATTAGCTTCCCACAAAAAAGCTGAAATCATAGGACTATCAATGAGGAAAAATTTTCTTGAGGAAGATGGAAGGTGGAAAGTAGCGCAGGGTTTGGATGCTCTGCCGCGGGGCAGTTACAATGATGAAGAAGCATTTCTGTCTGTTCCCCCATATCGAGCAAAAACCTTAATCAACACAATCGAATGCTACTTAAGCGAAACAAGCCTGTTCCAAATCGTCTCATAACTACCACTTTTCATGAATTTCAGAGATTTTGCAGCTTTTTTTTATCAAAAAGGTATCAGCCTTTCCTTCGTATTCCATCTATTTAGCGTCTACATGGCTCGTGGAAGTACTGAAGATGCTGAAGATGAAGAAAAAGAACAAGAAGATGAATATGAGGGCTACGGTGTGGACTCACCCAAAACTTGAGAGTCAGTTTTCAGGCTCATACGGCTTTACCCAATGAAATCTCCTGGCTAATAGCGCTTTTTTTTGGCAATAAGCAGAGGCACCTTGCCTATAATAAATGAAACACCTAATACTATCTTAGCTAGCACATAGAAAGAGCATATCCAGTGATCGTCTTAATCGTCCAAATTTCTTTGAGAGGCTAGGAAAACCTCATCTTTCTATCGGCAGCACCGAGGCTATGCAAATAATATGGCATCGATTCCACACTTCGATGTCATGCTGTGAGTGGAAAAAAATTCCCCCCAAAACTTGTGAAGTCTTGGATATCACACAAAGAAATAGGCTGATATGTGTGGCTTGGTGACGAAGAACGAGTTTGTATGCATCTCGACAAAAAGTACCGTTTCTTCTAAAACAAGACCCCTACGTAAGGAGTGAATTCAATACGACATAAGAAGGTATCTAAAGGAAGGGAAATTAAAGAAGCCTTCAATTGTTGGATGAGAAAATGAGTTGGTTCACAGGCACTTTGCAATGAAGAAGAAAATCCAATTTTCTCCTAAAATCAGTAGGTATTACAAAAAGTCGTTTGCAGGTGAGTTGAACCCAAACGAATACCACCAAGTCAAAAGGTAGGAGTAAGGATTTCAGGGTAGAGTACCGAATAAATCACTCTCACGCTCAAATACCAAGTTTTCACATAGTTTGACGGAATCTTGTGCAGCATGTTAAAAGTACCGGAGGAGGGCAAGGAAGCTGGAAAAACAGGTCTTTTCAAATTCTTTGCAGGTTTCCTTCATATAAAACCTTCTCAAGAAAGAGAACCTCATTTTACATACTTTTGAAGGCTTCCTATTCTTATTCCTCTGAAAGAGTGATGGGCCACACTCAAGTATAACAAACGGGAGACACGTGCTACTCAGACTAAACCACCAAGTCCTCTTATACAAAAATAATTGCTGAGGTGCAAAAGTGCAGCAGCTTAAGAGAGTTGTATTTATAGAGGCATTGAGGAGAAACCCAGCGTAAGGGCCATCCAAAAGCGGCAAAAACCGAGCGAAAACATACCAGAATACCAAAGATCTCATACAATACGTTTCCAGGGAATCAAAAGAGTACTAAAATCTACTTCACGCTCTTTCTTTCTTATGAAAATTTCACCCGCTTAGAAACACACAAAAAAAATTTTCATAGTACTTTTTAGGATGAGGTAGTGTGGAGCAAGCTACTGAAAGTGAGCAGAGTTTGGTCTCTTTTTGTATGCAGGCGCATCACCAATGCCGAAAACTTCAAGTTTGCCAGTGTTTGCAGAGGCTAACCAATGATTAACATAGAAAGTAATGCTCACCTAATAGAAGACATCGACATTGTTAATTTTTTATGTTGATTCTCTTTTTCTTTTTTTGTATGGTGGAAAGGAGACACTTTTCTACCGTCGAACGGCGAGTTTCATTGTCTTTTACACATGCTAGAGAAGGGGTAATCATAGCATAGATGAAGCGTAAAATAGAGAGATTCCTCGGAATTTCCGACGGTGTAAAACTCGTATTTACTTGGGGGACTTCTAGTTCAAAAAGTAATTGAAAAGGAAGTTGGGAGTAGTAAAGACAAGCTTCCAAGATTGAGGGAAGACTGCGTAGTTATATAGCTGCTGCGGGGGTGTGCAGTTGTACTACAGATTTAACAGTCTGCAAGGAAGCAGGTTTTTCGTAGCTTGGCCAGCCCAAATCTGGCAATGGAGCACGTACGCAAACTCACCGAAAAATGTTTAATGAAGGAGGAGGAAAACAGGCAAGTTTGTGGAACGGGAAAAAAATCTGTACAGACGCCTGCACGCCGTGGAAGAAGCTTAAAACAGGAAAATTGCAAGTAGTCTAGACTCAGTCCACATGCAGTTAAATGAAGGAGCTTTCACCACGTAAATTTCTCTGGTTTGGTGCTGAATGATACTTATCTGAGTTTGAGGGAGGGGATTTGATGTTTGAGGTAGTTATTTGGGTATTTGGGCGAATTTTTTCGGTATTTGAGGTAGCTTTTTCAATATTTGGGCGAGTTTTTTCGACGATTGAGGGAGATTAGCTTTTCGATATTTGAGGGGATTTTTTCCCGTACATTTGCTGGAGGTTTTTTCCCATGTTTGCTAAGTTATTCCCTTATTTTTGGGATATTTTTTTCCTTTTTCACATTCTTTGCTCGTTTAGTTTTGATTCACACCTCCGTGGGCGTGTGTTTTTTGCTAAGAATTCTCTTCTTTTTTTAGAATCTCCCAGGATAGGCTTCATTAAGAAAATGTTTACGCACATTATCCCCATTCAAAGGCAAATTTGCTTCACATATCGCCTTCTGTGCATGAGTTGGCTGTCTAAAGCTATTGGAAAAAGTGAAAAATAACTGAAAAACCCACAGGAGTTTGCAGGCTTTTATTGTGTGCTTCTTTTTAGCTCAAAGAGGGAGTAACCAAATTTTTTAGAGCAAGTCTCAGGGCGGTAAACCTCCATTCTTTTTTTGAGGAAAAACTTTTCTTTTCTCTATACTAGCGAGCGAATCGCAAAGGAACTCTTTTGCGTTGTATGATGCATTATTTTTCCCTTTTTAAGGGCAAATTTTTGTTCCTTAGAAGTTTAGTAAGCATACTATCAGCCTCTTCTGAGGTGCAGAAGAGTATATTTCATGTGAAAATGCCAAAAAATCCTCAGAAACACCAAAAACGAAGGGTTTACTGTAATAGCGCTTTTTCTATTTTTCTGGAAAACGCTTCAAAGCCTACGAGACTATTATTTTTAAACTTATGCACACGGTGGTTAGCTGGAAAATTAAACGATGCATTTTCATTTAATAGCAAAAACTCTCTATCCTCTTGAAGGTAATAAATGGGCAGGAAGGTAGAGCAGCATTTAATACGAGCTGAGAGCTTCAAAAACAAGCAATCAAAAGCTCCTTTTTGATGCCTTGTGTGCGAAACGTCCAAGGAGCTGTCTAAGAGCCCAACTTGAAAACAAGTCACCAATTCGCGATACTTTTCCTTTGAGCGAGAAGAACATTCTCGCAGGAAACTAGGTGTGTGGGATATAGCCAAATTGTAAAAGCAACAAGGAATTTAGGAAAATGAGGAACTTAACAAATTTTTTCCACTGAAAAACTCCAAAAATCCACTTTCCGCCTACAAATCTCAACATTTATCACCAAATTCCCCGGAATTATAAAAAAAAAAGCTGATAATTTGCGGTTTTTTCGTCTTCGCGAAAAGAAAAACAAAAAACGACTTTATGAAGAAATTTGGCGACTTTTTTTTCTAACTTTTTCCTTTTTTTGATGAAATTTAGCTGCTGTCTCCTCTGGTGATATACGCTACATTTGCAGTAACTCTATCTACTTTTTATTCCGTTCTAATCGTTGGAGTAGCAACTAGTCTTTCTATATCCCTCTTTTGGTACTGTTCTATATCTCTCTGCTCGTAATATTCACTGTCACTAACAACAATTCTATCATCCTCTCTAATCTCATGCTCTTCACTATCACTAGCAACAGCTGTGCAAAGAAGGCCTTGTTGGTATATTGACGTTGCTCGGGTGCTCCTCACTGCAAAGCTAGAAGCACTCTACTTTTTCATGACGAGGCAGCATGAATGCTTATGATCCCCCAAGCTGCATATGAAGACTCTAGCTTATGATAAAATACGCCAATTCAGGAGATAGAACTCTGAGCTTCTAGCTAGCCATCAATAGGTCAGCAAAGAATCATGTATAAGCGTGAAACACCTAGGCACCGTTGACCTTGTGGTACGATAGTTGTGGAAGCTTTTTTTAGCGTAGAAGAACATTTCAAAAGGCGGTAGACCATTAGAAGCAGCTAATTTGAGGTTGCAGAGAAGATGAAAAAGCAAAGGATTTGCATCATTGTAGAAGAAAAACATCAGCATCGGGATTGATAGAGTGGCCTCAACAAAGGAGAATGCTAGCACTAAGAGAAGACACCTTCTGAAGGTGTGTCAAGGAAAATCTTGTTTTTAATATGCTTGGGAGTTAAAGCGGATGGCATAGGTATTGAAAGAGCTGAAAAGGCTCGAAAAGGAAGAAATCCTTCTCTCGTGAGAAAGTGGGCGCATGTGTGTGTGCTTTCATGTTTCCTTCTCTTGTGAGAGTGTGTGTATCTGTATTTTTCTATTTCCTGTTGACTGTGTGTGTGCGTGTTTCACTGTTTCCTACTCTTGTGAGAGTGTGTGTGCGTGTATTTCACTGTTTTCTTCTCTTGTGAGTGTCTCATGCACTTTCTTGTTTTAGAACTTTTTAGTTTCTTGGGCTTCCAGTAAACGGACTGCCATAGCAAAAAAAGGCAGAGAATACGAGGGCACACCGTTTCCCGCGACTCGTTATGCACACCGTTGCAATTGCTACCATAGACACATTGTGCTGCATAAAACACGATAAGTGCAGGCCACGCACAATTTAACGCATAACAAGCTTATTCCAAACCGTAAACACTGTTATATGCTCGTAAATACACAGAATTGCACACATTTGTGCAACAAAATCTACGCAAACGCAGCATTGAAAAACCTACTCTACACAAATTTGCATACATGCTGACTCAAACGAATACATGGTCTCACCTACACACAAACGCCTAGATTGTCTTGACTACACAAATACATGGATATACCTACACACACACCCACACAGTCTGACCTACACACATCCCCACACAGACACACCTAAACAAGGACATTAGGACGTTTACGCATATACCAATGCCCATACCACACCTACGCCTAAATTACACAAAAATACGGCGCAAAACACAGCTACACAGATTCTTCTGCACCAAAACGACATCGCACGCACACACAACACTGTAAATAGCTTGACACTTCAAAGAACACTCTACTCACCTAGGCAAATAAAGCATTATGCGCACCATACTACGCCACACACTGCTAGGCATGCCTGGCACATGCCTACGAAACTATACAAATACACACCTCTGGACACTGCTACACACACCTCTGTACATAGTTACACATACCACGCGTACCTGCCCATCGCCTGCTTGCCTCTCGATGTATACCAGCATCCCAGACCTTTAGCAGTTGGCAAAGGGCAGCCTACAAACAATAATTTAACGTGGAAGCTTGTAAATCCCTTCCCGCTTCCGCACACACACGCCCGAACTCACTCACACAAATACACACCAGCCCACGCCTAAGCAGCAGCATACACACACACCAATACACACTGTTTCGACCCTCATACCACCACGCACGCGAACATAGTGATGTAATGACGAATGCCTGCGAAATGTTAAACCTCACCTCACGCACTCACCTAGCACATGCACACTTCGCTAATGGGTGGCAGCCCCTACTCCCGCTTTCAAAAGCGAGAAGAGGAATAGGCCTGAGAAACGGCCGCGGGTGAACAGGCACGCAAGTGCTGTGTATATGCAGAGTAGGCGGTAGGTGTAAAAACCACACACACACCCGCACACACCGACGATGCACACACGAAACTTTCGTCCTCATAATTTCGGCTCGCTTTTATGGCATTCTTAAAGAAAATCGCCTTTTTTCTTCAATTTCATCATCTTTTTGCTTTGTTTTCATAGTTTCTTTGCGATTGGATACTGTTTTACTTCAATATGTACCCTTTCCACCTGATGTAGATGCACTGTGCATGCTTCGTCTCCCTTGTTCCACAGCTATTTCTTCACCGCTTTCATGGTATGCATAGATCACTATAAGAGAAGTATTATAATTTGTGTGTGTTGATCTCTTTTTTCTTTTACAGCTCTTCTCTTGTGTGTGCTGCTGGAATTTGTGTGTATCATTGGCGTGTGTGTATGCGTTGCTTTCGTATGTTTGTGTGTTGTTGATGTATATGCGTGTGTCATTAGCGTGTGTGTGTGTGGATACCTTTCCAGGAATATACACAATGGCAAGCAGCGCTTTCATGTCTCTTCGACTTTGCACCTCCCGCTGCCGTATAGCGGGGGTTCGTTTTTCAAGTTTGCCTTTGAAGAAGGATGTTTTTCATAGAGTTTCAGGGGGAAGAAGAAGTTATGTAGCCACATCAAGGCCTTCTTTACTCAGCGGTAATACCTCTATTGATGCATCGAATGAGACGATTGGTAAGCTTTGGAGAATAGCAGTATGGGGAGTCTTTGTAGAGGGTGTAGATAGACATTAAAGCGAACTTCTTAGGAAAAAGTTGGGCTGAGAGTGGTGCCAACACACAGGCGTATATAGACACAGATGTGCAGATGCGCACATACGGGGGTATACACACACAAGTGTATAAATGCACACAAGTAAGCAGGTACACACACACACACACACATCATTAGCCACCTACACACAGACACACAAAAGCTGATTTCTATTCATCTGGAAGAAGACTCATGCTCACCCTTGAGACGGCTGCACGGGCATTCTTAACTTCCTCTTCACACCTTTTTTGTAGGTATCACATGTTGATATATCTTGGTGTCTACCTTACTATCTTCAAGTGTGTGTTCTTCCTAGAGTGAGTTTTTCGATGAAGGAAGGAGGTTTTGAATGGTATTGAAGATGATGCGTTGGATCATCAAAGTATCCATATTCTATGTTTTGATTTTCTCTATGCATATTGATTTCGTAAAGATAATCGAGGGATTTTGATATTTTTTGATGATTTATACGTAGAGAATGCTTATCACTCTTTCTGGTGTGTTTTCTGCTTTCTTTGGGAAAATTCTCGGAAGTATCTGAGTTTTGGTTGCAGTGTAAGTACAGTGGAGGTATTGAAGGAGTAGATGCAGTGTAAGTACACTCCTTTTGGGTGACTAGAGCTACCATGTCTCAAGCTTTGGTATATTAGATTTAATCTATTATTCTTTATCCTTTTGCTGGTAACGCACACAAAAAATTATCATCGTAGCTCTTTTTAAAAAGATTGATTGAAGGCATTGGCTTTTTAAAATTTATATACAGCCTATAATTTACCAAGAGCATACGTTTTGATCTGTGTGCGTATTATCTAGTTCCTGTGGGTGTGTGTGTCACCTAACTCTTGTGTGTGTGCATGTGTGGAACTGCATTTGGATTGTTTGATATCGCTTTGTTGAATTGCTCGACGTTTTCTTAGGGAAGCTTCTTGTGCAGCTAAGGGATTTTGCCTGCTTCCTGCTTGATGATAGCTGTACATACACTGAAGCTTCTGCTTTATTCTCTATGTTCTGTTGCAATACTGCAGATAAACGAAGCCTGGATGGACTGAGTGTGTGTTTGAGGAATATGAGGGATCTTAACCCTTTGGTGTTTTGTTTGACAAACTGCGTAACTCCTCAACGCGTGGCTGATACGTTATTAGCAGTCAGTGCATCTCCGGCAATGATTGAACACCATGAAGAGTTAGATGAGTTTGCAGGTATATGTGTGTGTGTGTGATTATCTCTGTGTCTACTGATATGTGCGTGCCTGTATAGAGATGGTTTGAATTGATGTGATTGAAATTTGTGTGTGGTTGAGTTTTTGTGTGAAAGTGATTTGTTTGTGTGTATGGTTGAGATTCACATCTGTGATTTGTGTGTGTTGCTACTCTTTTTTCTGCAGATATTTGCTCTTCAATTTACTTAAACACTGGCTTACATCCAGCTCAAATTGCCTCTATAAATGCCGTAAGAAGGAAGTTTCAACTTCATGATTTGTGGGAATATACTTTTGGCGTTGCTCTGGATTAAGATTGACTTATTGTGTGTGTAGGTGCCCTTGTGTGTGCATTTCGAACTTATTTCTTTGCTTGTAGTTATCAGGTTTTTATCCCTTCTATGTAGACAAATGTATGTGTTATTTGAGAACTTAGCTTTGAAGAAATTGCTTAATAGTATGTAGGCATTATCTTGTGTATTTGGTGCTATTATGTGTTATGAGTGTACGTACACCTGTGTTTCTTCTCTGATGCGATGTATTGCTTCATGGCTGTGTGTGCAGCTCAAGAAATATCGCTTGGCTGTTGACTACAAAAGACCGCATATAATAGTTGACCCAGTGGCAGTTGGGGCTACGAAATTTCGAAGTAATATCATTCTTGATGCGGTAAGTCTGTGTGTGTATGTATTTAGGAAGGCTTACGATACTGTAGCCTATCTATTTCGAGAAAATCTTTATGTGTTTGCCTATGTGTTTGCGTGAACAGGTATAGATATTCTATACTGGTGCTTGTTTTTGCTTGTGTGTGTGTATGTGGTTGCTTTTGTGTGTGTGGCTGCTTCTGTGCATATGGATGTGGTTGCTTTTGCGTGTGTGAATGTGGCTGCTTTTGTGGATTTGGTTGTCCTTGTGTTTGTGGAGGTGGTTGCTTTTGTGGATGTGGTTACTCCTGTGTGTTCCCCTGGGCATCGTATTGAGTAGAGAAACAGGTGATCTTTGAGTGCGTGTGTGCTTGTGTGCTTGTGTGCTTGTGTGCGTGTGTGTGCCGGTGTTTATTTGCGTATGAGTTGTGTGTCTACGAATCATTCCGGTGCAGCTAAGAGGTGTTAAGCCTGATGTAATCAAAGGAAACACTGCAGAGATTACTTACTTGTCCGAAGGCTCCTTTGGTGGTAATATGTGTGTATTTGCATATTTTATTTCTGTATGTGTGTATGTGCATATGTGTGTTTTTGTGTGTGCGCGTATGTGTGTTCATTGCTTGTTGCAGCACTGTGTGTGTGTATTTTTAGTTTAGGCATTGTGTGTGTGATTTGGTTTTCTCAATGAAGAAGAATAAGAGGGTATGCATTTGTTATCAGGCAAGGGAGTTGATTCGTGCTCCGAGGTTGATCTTACGGATGTTGTTGCGTGTGCGAAAAAAGTTGCCCGGGAGTACAACTGTGTGGTTGCCGTTACAGGTGTGTGTGTGGAAGGTTTTAGTAGACTAAAGACGCCCTACCTTAGGGTGTGTGTGTGCTTCTTATAGAAGATTAGCTCTTTGATAGTGTTGAAACAAGATTAGGGAAGAAGATGATGCCTTTTCTGGGTATGGGGGTTTGTGTGCGGGGATTTGTGTGTGCGGGGATTTGTGTGTGCGGGGATTTGTGTGTGTGGGGATTTGTGTGTGCGGATTGATATGAGAGATGTGCACTTTCTCTGCTGATATGTGTAGTGTGTGTGCGTGTTGCATTCAGGAAGCACTGACTGTGTAGTCAGCGCAGATGGTCTAAAGACAGCGATTATATCGTATGATGCAAAGCCTCTTACAAAGATAACAGGTAAGTCGATAATAGATGAAGATATCGAAGGATGGTAGGATTTATATGTGTGTGTGATTATAGGTGTGCTTGGCCTTGTGTGTGTTTGACTGTGTGGATGTGCGTAAGTGTCACTGTGTGTGCGGATGTGTGGTGGTGTGTTTGTATGTGGGTGGGGGTGTGTGGATATGTGGGCGTGAGTTAATTTGGGGGCACACGGGTGTGTTAGTTTAGGTATGTTTGTATGTGTTTTGTGGTTGTACTTGTGTGTGTGTGTGTGTGTGTGTGTGTGTGTGTGTGTGTGTGTGTGTGTGTGTATATGTGTTTTGTGGTTGTACTTGTGTGTGTGTGTGTGTGTTTGAGAGTTCAAGTGTATATGGGTGTGTGCTAGTTTGGTGTGTTTTAGTATGAGTTAGTTCAGGTGTGTGTTTGTATGTGTGTATGTGTAAGTTTAGGTGTGTGTGTGATGTGCATGTCCTTGAATGTGGATATGTGTGCGAATGATGAGCCTTTGAGAAGGGATGTGATGTTTTTTATATGTGTTTGCGTTTTTGCAGTGGATAATGCCATATTCTGTGTGTGTGTGTGTAGGCACTGGCTGTGCAGTTGGAAGTGTGATTGCAGCTACTGTCCCTTCGCTGCCAGATGATATTTTTTCAGCTACAGTTGCAGGTGAAAGCTGTTTAAGGGCAGTATGTAGAATTTCGTCTATACAGCATACGCAGTGTGTGTAGATAGTTTCTGGGAGATGCGTTTAACTGGGATGTGGGAGCCTTTTCAGGACATATGAAGTGTGTAGCGGGTGTGTGGACATGTGTGTGGAAAAGTTTGTAAAATATATGGGTTATGTAGTGTGTATGGGAATATGTGTGCAGTGTATGGAGTGCATGTGTAGTGTATCAGGTCTGCGCGAGAATGTATGTAAAGTATATAGTATTTGTGAGACTGTGTGTGAGACACTTTTAGTGTTCATGAACTTTGTGTATAGTATGTGTATATGCTGTAACTTGTATGAATATGGATGTCGATCTGTGTGTGCGTGTTCGTGGAGAGCGCTTTGTGTGCGAATCTTGCACATTTTAAAGGTACCTTCACCGAAATTCCTGCCTGTGTGCGAGAAACTGATGTTTGGTTTATCTGCAATTTCTTTCGCCTAGGCTGATAAGCTTGCTACGTGGTTCGCACACACTGGCACTCATAGGTACGCACTAAGACTAGTGCGCACACGCCAACTAGAGGGTCTTTTTCGCACATGCCAACATGCTAACCAGCAAACCTATTTCACACACATGGCCACACCAACCATCAGGCGTATTATGCACACATCAACACGCCAACCAACAAGCCTATTTCATACACCGAGAGGCTTTTTCGCACGCCAACAAAACCCAGCTTCCGCCATCAGTAGCCAAAAAAAGCCCCAACACACTCCGATAGCTACCAATACTTGCTTGCACACACGGACACTAGCACACACAGCTACTTAGCAGTAAACTAGCTGGTTTCTCCGTTGTTTTTCGCTTTGTTTTACCCTTTTTTCTAGCCTCCGATATGAATGTCTTCTTAGTTCAGCTTTATGTTTACCAATACTTGCAAGTGTACATACACTCAACATTGGAAGTCAGTATTTCTGGCAAGTCTAATGTATGTACAGGATGAGAGTAGAATATCCTACTCTTATTTACTTTCAGAGCAAGTCTAATGTAAAGGTGTGCATGCATTCTATTCCTAGCCTGTCTGTACTCTGTGATGCTTTAGGATTGGCTTTGTTCAAGCATGCTGCTCGTGAGGCCCTGAAAGATACGAAGTCTCCTGGCTCCCTGGTAGAGGGGTTTATTGTGTGTGTGTGTGTGGGTGGATTAGGGTTTGTGTGTATGTGGGTTGGTTACCGTTGGTGTGTGTGTGATTTGGTTACGGTCGGTGTGTGTGCTCTGTCTAGATGTTACTGTGTTTTGTCTGAATAGGCTTCGCCTATTGCGATTTGATTAGGATCCAGTGGGTGTAGTCTGATTATGTATTGTGCTGTGTGTTATTTGTCGGCTAAGTGTGTTAAAGTCCTCACAGCTATTGCTTGGGTGTAACCTAACCAGCTATACCTATTGCTTTAAGCTCATTTTTCGTGTGTGTGTTTGTGTGTGTGTGTGTTTGTGAGTGTGTAAGCTTATGTCTCTTCGACTTTGTGTCTTTGAAATTTTGGGCGTGTGCCACTTTGTTTTTATGCGACTTTTTTTTTGGACGAATTGGTGTGTGTCTCTTTTTTCGAAGCTTTCAACAGCATGTCTCGCTGCTATAAAAGCTTCTCTCTTCCCTCATATCCTCCAAACTCACTGTTTCCTGCGTTCTCGCTGTTCTCAGAGTGTAAACTTGTTGGATCAGCTTACAAAGGTGATGACGTCGCCTGACAGACTAGCGAAGCATTTTGGCTCGCTTATTGAGTTTAAAGCTTAAAAAATAAAAGCCTCTTGAGCTTCAAGCTTGCTAGAAGGAAAGAGTGTATATACACCTTCGTACGACACACAAGTTGTTTGTTTTTGTTAAAAAATTCGAGTAGATTTATGGAAAATATGATATGTACGTACACCTCCTGAAAGTTTTGAGCCTTCATTTCATGGCCATAGTTTTAGCAAGCAGAGAAGAAACAGCGGAAATCCAGTGATTTTCTGGTTGTGGCGTGTGTTGCAACTTATTTCTGCGAAATTTCAGACTGGAAAGATTTGGAAGCTGTGCGAAGTGTGTGGATTTAGTTGCTAGCACTGATTAGGGGGGATGCCGTATATGAAGACCCACGCACAGTTTATGTGGTGGTAGCGTAGGTGCACGTGAAGCGTAGGTGCACGCATGGTGTATATGGGCAGGAAGCATATATGTATACAAGGCGTGTGTAGGCACACACACACAGCATAGGTGCACACATAGTTGTGTGTAGAATTTGCCTTGGGCTCAAAAATCTCTGAAAAACATAAAAAGCCACAGAAGAAACGCCGAAATCACCTAAAAACGTTAGTAGTACGCCACGTACACACACATAAATATACGGGCACACACACATAAATATACACACACAATAGGCGTAAAAAGCATATGCAAACAATCACATTAATATACGCTCATACACATGAATATGCGCGCACACACATAAATATACGCATAAAATAGGCATAAGGCGCGCTTGCACACATAGAGAAGCACACGCATACTCTCCTATTCATGGGTCCTCTCCCTTTGACCTGCAATGTATGTGTGGCTTTGAGTTCTGTGAAAGATTTTGTGGTGTGTTAGGATTATCTCCACTCTCTCCTTACAATGTAGCCAAAGGCTGAACCGCCTTCTTGAGGAGCCATTCTCTTACCATTTATGCTGCCCTTTAGCAGCAGAGGATTCTTTTAGTCATGAAAATAGCTGCTTTTCGTACACACAGAAGCACACACGCACGTACACCCTTACACACACGTACAGATAAGCACACACACTTACACGCGCACCCGTAAGCACACACGCACGCATAAGCAAACATAAGCACACACACATAAGCACATACAAACACACACTCTCATGATATTTATTTCCATCAATTTCATATCATCCTGATAGAGTCATTGCTCCACAGTGAACTCCTCTTTCCTGTGGAGAATCTTCTTTAATCCTTTGACATTCTAAGGTACTCCTTTGAACCTCCAACTCTCCCAAGTTCCTTCCAAATTCCGTCTTTATCTCGCTTATGGGGCCTCTTAAAACCCCCAGAACTACACCTTAAACACACTATCAATACACCTTAATTTTCGCTTACACCCTCCTGACCCCCCCCTTAGATTTGCCCTGAAAACTCCCTGAAACCCATCTTAAACCCACCTTAAGCCCCCCTGAATCCCAC
>JADHZB010000203.1:0-31837 GCA_015657535.1 Nephromyces sp. MM_2019 | reverse complement strand
TATAGTAAACCGTTATGTCTCTACGTTAATGCCTATGCTTCTATATTTGGGCGTTATGAAGATGTCTTTTGAGCTCTAGTGGTTAAGCTGGATGCTGTTGCGTTAAATGTGCTAGTGCTTTTTTATTTTGCCGTGCGTTTTGCCCGAATTTATTTCTTTAAGTTCCTGACTGTTGTGTTGCACTTGTAAGGTTATAAGTTATGTATTTCGATTACTAATTCTAAAACATTCTGGTGGTACTCTCAGTTTTGAGTTGTAGGTGCGACGTTGGTGTGTTTTTGTGTGTTACGCTATAAGTTGCTGTCCTTAAGGTAAGTACTATTCCCTGGTCGATTATACTTTGAAATGTTTCTTGTACGGTCTAGGCTTTATAAATTTTTTCCTCTTTCGTTTGAGGCACACTTTATTTGTAGGCCTTCAATGCTTGACATGGAATGGGGTAATGTGATTTCGTGGTTTCAGGCATTGATGATGATGTGAATGCTAGCTATTAATTCCTGAAGTATTATTGTTCTGTATATTAGCCTGATCCCTAGATGTTAGCTGTTAAACAGGCAACTCTATAATCTAGATTCTTGTTGGAACCGAACGGCGATGAAACTTAGTCACTCCTGGTGATGCTCGGAATACTCTATCTGAATCTTTGCATCCTAATGGTTAATGACGATAGCGTTATTATTAGAGGAATAATATTCTTCTGTAGTGCCAGTTGCATATATGTAGACACTGGTGCTTATCTTTAGCTGTCGCTGTTATATGCTGCTGCTTCTATATTTCTTTTTTAATTGTGTGACTGCTAGCGTAACTGAGGCACCATGCTTTGTTGTCCAGGGGCTTCAAGGGTTTTTGGCTTTTCTATTAATTCTTGTCCTATATGTGTCTTGCACCATTCTCTGGCTCTATACAGTATCGCGTCGTACTTTTAATAAGCGGCGTGATGCAATTAAGCGATAATTTCTTTGCAGTGGTAATCATGGAAATTTTAGTAGGCATGCTTACTTGTGTGCGTTTGTGCGCTTCTTCGTTTCGATAAGCGTCGCTAGTGCTTATTGTTAGATCGACCTGCGGAATTAACTAGCTTTGCTACAAAATATTATCGTTGGATCTTTTTTTTATAATGCTGTAGGGTCATGTTAAGTGGATTTGACGCTAAAACAAAATCTGGCAGGTCGGTGCCCTTGTTGCGACTCACTTAAATATAAAGAATTTCTTCCTGGATGACTTTCCTTTTAGTGCTACAATCTATTTTTTACTGTAGACGTAAGTCAGGTTTCAAGGATTTGACTTGAAGAGGTACGAGCTTGCACAGATTATGAAAAATTGTATTCCGATGCTACTAACAGAATAGCTAGTATGTTTCGCTTGATAGTAATGGCTCCGACTGGTCGCGGCACAGTAGCCGTGCTTTTTTTCGATGCTTGTCATTTTATCCATCACCCCTAACAGCGTTACTGCTATAATTCGCATCACCTTATAGAGGTGTGCCGAGTTTTATGTCAGAGCTTAAGTGGTGTCCTTTCACGAAGCATTTCCTCTAGGCTTATCGACTGCAAGAGATCTCATGCACGATTGTTAGAAGATTTCTTAGAAAGTTTACGAACTGAAATGAAGCTACGACTCTAAGCGGTGATAATCTATGACACGGCTCATCGCGCGCACAAAGCTACCAAAGCTGTGGTGCAAGTGTTTGCTGCTTTTTCAGATGTATGGCATATTACATCTGGTTAGCAATAAAGGTACGAAGCTTTACATAAATGTTGTAAACGTTGCCATATTGGTACAAGTAACTACCATACACCTCACATTCTAGCTGGTTTCACTATGGACAGTGGTGCTCCTTCGTGATAACGACCGAGGCTTGCTGTACTACGATCTCTATTGTAGGACTAGGGGGGCTGTACGTCCGGCAGATGCATAGAAATATTCGCGTGCTATGCTTCCCTATTTTAAGCATATTTATTCTCTGCTATACTATACGCTTTGCCTTAGCGCAAAATGTGATCAAAATGTTTACGCAGCAGCGCTGAAGTAATTAAGATCTTCAAAACATTTTTTTTCCTTGATAAGTGAAATTTTTTTAAAAGCAAGACTCTCAAAGTGTTCTCAACTGTACCTCCCAAGGCTGCATCCAGTAAACCTTTAGTGAGCGAATACACATTTGAATGCGGAGCTTACTAATTTGCTATACTATTGCAAACTCGAAGCCTTACTGACGCTTTATAGTCTCTTCCAATATATGACATCACTGGTGAAGGCGTCGAGGTAAGCACAATAATAGCGTACTAAGATTTTATTATTCAAGGAATTCACAGCTCGCTGGCAAACCCCTACAGGGGCTAATGTCACAGTTGCATGATATAGCAATAGCCATACCGTAGAAGTATACCACGGAGTAGCGCCGAAATTTTACGGAGTAAGGTGATTATTGGTATAATACCCTGGCGAATTGCTTTTGGAAAAATGTGCAGCGAATGGGACTACCATAGTTGTTAAGCGCATGATCATTCACCTATAATTGAAGCATTAGGCAGCGTTGCATGCTGTCAAAATGTGGCAGAATCAAATATAAAGGTGCTAATGCTTAACTAGCAAATTCACCACTTTTGCTAGAAGCTCGCTGATTATCACAAGAGGAATTGAAATGGTGAATTTTGTGTAGTCAAACATGCTAATGAATATGGCATGAATTTCAGTAGTAGCGCAAGTGTGAAGTGAAGTAGGATTGCATCAATACACCACAAAATGTATTATGATGAGATTAAACTATAAATGCTACTGGAAGTAATGTAGAAAGAGCAATTATTGCGCATGGTGGATGCAATGTTTGAGGCATTCAGCAAAGTACACAGCCAAGCTTCTGTAGGTAGGTCGTGACGCGTATAAAATTTTCATAAAGGGAATTTTTTAGTTCATTTGAAACCAACCTATCGTAAAACCTTTTCCTTGATAGCAACTACACTCGATGAACATACGAGGTAACTCAAGTGTTTAGGAGCTTGCCTGCATATGGCAAGATGTAATGCTTGCATTAAAGAGGTACATAAGGTATTGAAAAAGCGCTTTAGTCTTCAAAAATTTGGGCGCAATAATATAATAGGAGGAAGGATGCTTCTAGAGAATTTCAAAATAGGCTCTTGCCACTAATGGTTCATCTTAGGAATTCAAGTTAATCGCTATAAATTACTGGTGGAAAAGTGTGCAAAAATTATAGCTTCCTGGCGTGTAATATTACAATAATGGGTTTCTCGAGCAGCATATTTTTAATTTCGCTAATTGGCTGTTATTCGGGGGAACTTGCATCAGGAATTGAAAGAAATTTCCTTCGATAAATTTCTTCTGCTTTTGATGGTAGCATCTAGAGAAAAGCGGCTGAAAATAATAGTGTTATCACATAAATTTTTTGCGCAGTATTTGCTTTGCGTAACTACCTAATTGATTTAGTTGAACACTCCCCAAGATTATAGGAGCCAAAGCTATTCTTGATTAATATTTCTTGCTATATGTATGATTGCTTTCTGGAAGGAAGAAGTGAAGAAAAAAACCTTTATTGATAGGTTTTCACATTGCACAATAGAAACTGGGTAGGGTAGTTACAACATTACTGCGCTGCAACTGTGGCGTATACCAGTGTGAATAGTGACACAGATATTTTCAGAGACAATAACAGCAGCGAACATACAATAATTACTTGACTATGCCGGGAGAAAGGCACTGTCAGCCTTGGAAAATACATTACGCAAATTACCTTTTTTTTATAGTGAACACTGCCGAGAATATGTAATAAGCTTTACAATTTTTTCAATGCGTAATTTTACAACCTATTTATACTTTTAAACCATTAGCTGTTTGATTGTGAGGACCGAAATCTCCCCAGCGAAGCGACTAAAGTTCTGCACAATGATGATTTTTATATCGCAAAAAAATCACTCACTTAATATTCAAAATAGCTTCGGTTTTCATGAAGCAATATCTGCTCACTCCCATACATTTTCCCTGCCATGAAGAATAGCTTTTCCATGCTTCCGTGTCTGGTCTAACAGGCAATAATACTTGGGACCGCTCTAGTTATAGTGTATATCATCACAGGTATATTAATGTAAAGATAGTAAAATGTACACCATAAGGAAAGCAGCCTGCCTTTTTGGAGGATTTGTTTATCTTTTACTGAACTGTGATGCGCTGCGGAGCAACCATGAATGTGATGCCGCAGGTAGGGAGAGTCTAGTAATGGAACTTTCGTTACATTGCACTTAGTTCAACATTGGAATAACCGTGCGTTGTGCATAATTTCTCACTCCAATATACCGCAATTAAATCCAGACATCACTACTAGCTACTTCAGGCGTGAAACACAAGTCTAATAGATTTAGAAGTGAGCATGAAGGGCTTGTAGAGTGAAGAGAAAGCACGATTTTATGCATTCAAAAACTTTTTTCTAATAAAAATGTCGGTGATATGTTGTCATTTATAGTTTAGTGGAATATGATGCAGTCGTAGCGACGCCATTGGCCTATGTATAACATGTTGGCACTCTTAATATGCTGCCTAATTAAAGATGCCTATCCCTTTACAGTAGGCTGTCAGAGCCAAAAGGTTTTGAGCTCTCCAGACGTCGCAACATTGCTATCAACTAATGGCGAAATCAGTCATACTAAAGCTTCCGAGGCTAATGCAAGTTAGTGCTTACTACGGGCGATAAAATCATTCTGTGTGGCTCATAGAGAAAAAGTGAAATAAGTGTCCATGCTCGGCAAGTTAATTCGTGGGGGTAGCATGTTGTACAGTAGTACCACATGCTACTCCCTTTGCAAAGACGGCTTCATTACCACCCTATTTGTGCCCACATATTTTTGAAAAATTTTGCGAAGAGGTTTTGATTTCGATCGTATGTAAGCCAACTGCACTACGAGAGTTGTCTAGGTTGCGTTTTGCCGTAAACGAGCTGGCCTTTAACTTAGGGGTCCAGTAAAGTCTAGTTTAATTATAGCGTGCTTCTCGAATGAGCAGCAAAAGTGGCACACCGCCCCGGTCACCGTATCAATTCGCTAATGCACGACGGCGTATTCAAGCAAATCATCATGAGTTCACTTGAAATGAGAGTACGTGCAAAAGAGCTTTCGTAAGTAAATTCATGCATTCTAAAATGCAACATATAATCCCAATTTTGATATCACACGTGATGCAGTCTTGGCTTCCATATCATCACCTGAGACTTTGTTTCGCTGTGACCGGCTCCAGTTCAAGACAACTCTATCAACAGGTCAGATAATACGTATTTCCGGAACTGGATTTAGCAAAAATTCAGGACTGCGCATCACATTTTTCTCAGAGGATGAAGATCGCGTTCCACCAACAAAAAGCGTATGTGTTTTAGACATAGATTTCTTGCATTTAAGCTTACGGATTTGGGATTTTGTGGGTAAATGAAAATCGTGCTGGCAAGGCAAGATATAACTCTATCGCTCAGCAGTAAATACAGATAGATACCACATTAGAAGCATTTAGATATGCGCTAACAATACATGATTTCTTGCATATATTTACCAACAATACCGCCGATAGATAAAAATTTAAAGCCGCAATTAACTCATTTTCGATAGTTACTACTCTTCTAATAGATGATTTCCAAATGCTCAAACGCTGTTTTCACTTCTAAACTGATCGACCGGGTGTGACGCTGTTACGCGTGTTATTTGAGTTTAGCGCCATATTTGGAAATTTGCCTAAGTGATATTTGTGGCCGCATAGTTACAACGGACTCATGTTTTCATAATCTAACCATTAATCACTTTTTTTGCTAGATAGGTTGCATCACACAGTAGAATGCAAATTTTATGGAATTTCCAAGTTGCGAGGCTCTTCGTGAAGTGAGTAGCATCGCCCTGATACTCCGAAAAAGTCGAGGAAACATGAAGTTAATTGTACCCCATGTGAAATATGTTGAACGTTTTAACGTGTATGGGTGAAGTGCCGAACTTTCTTCCCCCTGAAAGTGTAGAGGTTATGTTGAGCTGAGTTACTGGTTAATTTTGGCTCCTTTATGCAGAGCTACAAAAACCAAATTTTAATTTGAATTTGTTAATGGAAACTATTTACGTTCATAAGTTAATTGTAAAGCAAAAAAAGCTTACTTAAGAAACAGTACTAATAGCGTATTTTACATATTCATAGCCTAAGCATTTTTATTTTGGTAATAGCTGCTACCTGAATCTTCGTTAGAAGTAGCAAGTGCGCTGTAAGAATGAAATAATCACGCTTTCGTCTACTTTACCTCGTCAAGACTTTTTTGTTATCTCTAGGCCCCTTCATATAATATCCGTGGAGCGACGCCAGTTGGAGTTTTAACTGTAAGGCTTGTAATTTTTGCTGCCCTCGCGATGTTAAAGCCACCGATAGCCTGCTTGAAGTAGAGGCATACTTGTAATTTTTCTACCAGCAGTTGAAATACTGATAGAATGCCTGAAAATCAAGTTTTTGTACGGTTAAGTAATGCCACTGCGCGAGAACCATCCTGAAACACTTGCGTAACAAATGAGGGTATTGCTGCTGAAGCGTGCTATTTCATTTCGAATGATACTTTGAATTACCAATGATGCTACAAGTTCTATAGTTTGATTAGGAATTGTTATCCATCACAACATAGCCTCTTCAATTTAGGTCCACAAGGTTCCGAATCCGGCGGCGGATGCAAAGAGTAGTAGCAACGGATATAAAATAAATCTGAAAATTTTTGATAAATCTGGGCGATGGCTGCCTTTCGCACATACGGAAGCACCTATACGGTTGGCTCTAAACTTTTGCCAATAAGCGCATAAAATCGTGCTTTTTAATAAAATTATATGAAGCGGTTGTCTAACAAATTTTCTAATAATGCAGCCGATAACAGAGCTTCTAGTAGTTATATTGGTGATTTTCAGCCTGGAAAAACTTGTGTCAATTCTGAGTTCTTTCTTTCTTTTTCGTCATTAATTATCAGCGCCGAAAAGGACCTGCAATTGCAGCTAAGCGTTGATAAAGCGTGGTATCTTGGAAGCAAAGTGATGCTTATTAACATTTTTTTTCAAATCCCAACAATCTGTGAAGATGAAAATTTGTATGCTATGATAACTTAAGCTGCAAAGTATTAATTGTATTTCATTTTTCGCCAATTTTTACTATTTTCAGTTCCAATTCGGATACATTTATGGTAGTCCTAACCAAATTGGATAAAAAAATTGCGATATCAATGTACGGAAAACCTCTAAATGGGTAAGAATTTTGCAATTTTTTCCCCTATGTTGTGCGCACACTAGCCTCGTTAAATGAACAACTCTTGAGTGATCGTTAATTAATATTAGTATTTATACAGGTAGAAGTTTCCAGGCCAAAAATTGCTGTTGCTAGTTTGATCTTATGCGAAACTTCAGAGTTAAATAACAGTCGACTAATGCCGTATCTTCATTAGAGAGCCAGGGCCGCTTGAAGCCACATAGCGAAAGTGCAAGCATGTTAATTAAAGTAGCGTCTTTTGGCTCTACTAGTTTCCACCAATCGATATTTTCCTTGACTGTTAGAAATAGGTTCCTCCTGCGGTGTATACTTTTGTGAATTGTGGCATATAAAGCAACCAGACTGTTTAGCTTACACTTCTGGTAGAAAAATTAGTAAAAAATATATAACGTTGCCGCGGCGAAGTTTTCAGCATGCACAAGCCCCGTTCAGTATGTAGTGTGTGCGTTTCTCAAGTTGCTTTCATTTAGTAAAGTAAAGCAATATAAATTGGACCTAAGTCACTAGCTAGAGATGATAACTTTACTACTATAATTTAATGTCTAGCACATAGCAACGCTTCTTTACACCCACTTTTATTTATAAACCAATATAAAAATTGAAATTAGCTTTCTAACGTTTATCACGCCGGCGTTTCACTCTCAGGACAGTATGGAAGCAAGTTGACTATGGCCTCTTTGATAGCCCAAGGATAGATGATATAAAATACGTGGCTTTAAATCCAAGTTCAAACGTTAAAAATGCTCTCTTCTACGTAACAAAAGGAGAGGAAATTGATACAAGTAAGATTCGTCTTTTTAATTGAGTATTACACAAATGTATTAGGCATGAAAATATAACGAAGCTGGAAGTTTAAATCAGCTATGAAAAGCTGTAGTACAGTTTATAGACTCCTTCACGTCATTATGGAAGCAAATTAAACGACTTTTACCGGGGCCCTCTGGGTCACGATATAAGGGATTCATTGACATCAATGTATGTCTCGATCTGCTTATGCATTTTTCAGTATCGGTTTGCGAAAATTATGATGGTGTCTCTGTAACAACTACATTTGGAAATCCTGTTGTTTCGAAGTGTTGCCACTGTTAATCTTGTAGGAACGAATATTTCTAGGCCCTCATGCACAATGCTATGGTGCTTTTAAAATGTTTGTGGCCCCTATTTGTATGAAATATTCAGGTGATGAGGCCGATGGATGCTTCGATAATAAGGGGAACAAACTGGGGAAGCCAACAGGACTACATAAGTAGCCAAGTGTGCCAGCTAGTTTGACATGTAAGCAAGTTAGTTTCAGCATTTACATCAGCAGAAAGTTGAGCTCGTCCTTCTCGCTACTGAAGGTTTCCAAATAGAGGAACTCCTAGCGCAAGCAAAGCGTGAAAAAAGAAAATTATATGACATATTTCGCCTGTGTGAATTGAAGCTGTGCCGCTTGTCTCTCCAGTAATTGAACTTCATCTTTTAAGCTAGCAGAAATGTTTTGATTTCCAGGTGGGAGGTTAAATTATGCGCTACCAACTACTATCTGAAACGTTGCTTTAAGCGTTGCAGAATTCTGCAGGAGCCTGTAACTTGCCTTGCAGCAGGCAGTGATTTTATAGGCAAACATCGTGCTCAGTGATTAATTAATAATTTTCGGTGCTGTTTCAATTGGATGATTTCTTGCTTAACAACAAAGTGAAAAATATCGCAGAGACATAGCAGGCTTCCTTTTCATGCTATACAGTTTATTTGAGTGTAAAACTCGGAATGGATATTTTTTAATGGAATATCAAAGTTAGACCGCAGTATAATTTTTTTTAGAGTGTGTACCTTTAACTTTAGTGAGAGCTGTTAGCCTCTAGCATATGAAGGCAATGAAATTTCGCTTCCTACATCAATATTTGCTCAAGATAACGGCAAAGACACAGGCATACGATTGTATGCTTTTTAGTTGCAAACTGATTATGCTTTAATTGCCTCATTTACAGTGCTATTAAAAAATTCCTGGAATAGCTGGCAACTGGCTGAAGGTCAAGCGTTTCGATTTATTTATTTGTATTTACGGCAAAGCCCTAGAATGCCTGAAATGGTGCTCGTCGCACATTTGTATCACATGAACTACCGGGGTAGAGGCTGCTGACGAGTTTGCTTTTAGCCAAAAACTCGAAGTGGTCCACGTCATGACATCAAGTTTCTTAGAATGTCTACTCGTTCATCACAGCTTCCCGGCACTACAATGGGAACTGGACACACCCTCTGCTATCATTCAGATCAGGGAACGGGGAAAAGTGCATCCAAGTGTTATATTGCTAACAGTGGAAGTAACCGCGTGTCCCAATGTTTATCTTCCCTTGTTTGTTGTGAAAATGGTTTCCGGCCTATCCTACATATCTGCTACGCGACAAATCATGCACTGAGTAGGGCAATGCAAATAGCGCTTTTATCCTAGATTTCCTCTGTTCGCTTATGTACAAAGTATAACTTTAAGATCCTGATTCGTAAGCACAGTAGTATACGTCATATTATTAGGTATAACGGAATAACTACATCCTTTTGTCTATTTGTTGGTAAACTGAATTAAATTCTGTTGGAAGGGAATGCCGCGCTATCAAAGTTGTAACAATAAAATGGAGGCGCATACCCATTAATATTGACTTATAAATGCGAAAAATATTACTAGAAAATAAAATTTACGCGGATACGTATTTAATGGCATTAAGCACAACGCTTGCCTGTGTACATACAATATTTTCTTTGTTAAGCACATATAATTAGTGCACCATGAATTTTCCTGGAATGCCAATAGCGCCTAGAGGTGATTTTATGCGTTAATTCATGGATAGCAAAAATGATTTCAAGGAAAGCGTATGCCCATGTTTGAGAATCTGTGGGGTAAGTGGATGATTACCCAGCCTAGTCATATACTTAGAGAGGTCGTCAGCATATTCTGAAGAGTTGACACTGAATTATAAAGATGCACGTTGTCGCATGGCGGTGCTCTAGAAGGAGATTATCTTACTCCATTGTCAAGTCAAATGTGTGATCATATCGCTTTATCATTACATCTAGCATTCAGTGCACAGATGGCCCTTGAAATGCAGAAATCACGATGTGAGAAGTGTATAAGCAGTATTTTAATGAATAAAATCCGCCCTGCAGGCGGCACTTGGCACAGCTATTCTCCTAAGCGCACAATTTTAGAGGAATTACGTGTTGACTAGGAATGCAGGCACAAGTACTTACAAGTTTGACTTCAATGCTAAAAGTTAATTACTTCATGTCATTCTGCGGTAATTTTTTCGTTTTCATCGTTGCTTGCGTTGTTAGGGGTTGCAAACAATGTCATAGTTGCACAACACGTGGTTGATCCGCGTAGCGCTAATTGCAGCTGCTAATGCTGCTCGGGTACTTCAGTTTCGGTGATGCAAATAAATGGTTTAGCTCCGCCAACGATGGTGTGTTGCGAGATTGGAAAGTCCACGAGGTCAATGCGCAAAATGCTGTACAGTATCTTCTGCATAAACAGTAAACTCGATAAAATTTTCCGTAATCTCTACACGCATTACCTTTTTCAAAATAAATTACGGTATTCAAAGGTTTTCGCATCCTCCCTAGGCTAGTACCCAGAGCCTGCGCATAGTTGTTATGCAGCATTTGTATATGCTTTTTTGTAGTGAAACAGTAGCACGGCGTGTCTAGGCTTAAGTATCAACTTTGCCAACATGGTGAAGCGGTTCTGTGCAAAGAATTTACAATTAATCATGCCTGAATCCAGCAGTGAGACCTACCAGCTTAGCGCGCAAAGTAGAACCGACCGCAGCAAATACAAGTGCCCAAAGAGTTGCATTCATGGTTGAACTGAAATGTTTTCATTCAAATTCCCACTGTGGCTGCTTATGGAGCTTCGCTATAATATATCCGTGAGAGTATGAAAAAATTGCGACATTTTTCAACTTCCTATGCGGAAAGTGGACACGTGGCTTTCCAAGCTTACCGAATACAGTTACTCCAGCGATGCCAACTACCAAACCTCCAAAAAATTTCCTTACGGCACTGTTTCTTCAGTATGTATACACGCACTGGAACATTCGCACAAACAAGAGAAGCATGGGAACTAAATTAATGCGTAATAAAAGTGGGATTAATTGGAGTGCCTCAAAGAAGCTGGATGATGAAACTCGTATTGCAATGCTCATATTGCCATGCGCATGCGCAAGGTACCTCAACCTTATAGGACGCGTTGTTTACGAGCTTAAATGCCTAATTGAGTAGCCGCACATACTATGCTCGCAGCTGTCGCCAATGAGCTAATTTACAATATTCAATGATACTATAGACTAAAGAGCTGCTTCAAGGTTTATTTTCATGCTACTCTCTTATCAAGGGCATGTTTTTGCTAGCCAAAACATTTACGGGCTTCATTTGATCTTTGATACTTTGTGGAGAGGTGCATAGTTTCACCCCTGATGACATGCTATGAGCTTCAAATTTAGTCTTAAAATGTGCCTGTAAGTGTCACTACAGTGACAGCGCAAAGCGTAAAATAAACCGGTACAGCACAATTATTCTTAGACCTTTAAGGGTACATTCATTTATTTATTCATATTTTTAATTTGAACAAATAGTTATCTCCGAAGTTTGTAGATACAAGATAAGCGGGCTTCACAGCGTTAGGGAGAGTCAGATACCCAGAGACCGCCTGAGGTGAACTCATCTGTTCATGGAAATGACATCGCTTCAGCATATAGATGCCAGCTCTAGCATCGTGTCCAATCGACACGACCACACTTGCTATCGCATTGCTCATCTTTCATGCCTTCTTTTCTCATGAAATACACGGTACACCTAAGCTTACTCCATTTTGCTGAATCTTTCATAAAACGAAATACTTGTGCATTAAATTCAATGGTTCCATTAAGCGTGTACCTATAATGGCTGTTAAGACAGGTTAGCTGATCGCTCAGCGATGAAAAACATGAATGCATGGGCGCAACTAAGAGCGGAAGCATCTCGATGGAAGTGGAAAAAGAAGTAGAGTTTCGGTGCCCTCTGCGAAACTTTTAACAAGGGAGTCAAATAAAAATTTGACCGCTTATTTTTCAACAATAATGGAATTTTTTTTATTTTAGTTGGTCTTTGCGTTATTTAATCTCGCTTCTAAATGTAGAGGGCTTGATAAACAAATGACTGTATGAGAGTAACTTGAGCTTGCGAACGCATGTCATACTGTATCTCGCAGTCATTAAAGGAAAGCTGGGTTTAGCTTATGGAAATCAGTGCTACACCAACTTTTATGCTATATTGTTTACCACCTGCCATGATCGGAGCAGAATGTGAGTACTAGCGATGTATTTTGCATGTTCTACTCCAAATGAGAGGTGACTCATAGTGCCATTAAATGCGACTAAACTCTAGGTAAGCGGTTACCATTGTTGTAACAACTTGACTAGTCTTAATATAGGCTTCTTAATCACTGCTTTTCTCTAGGAAAATTTTTTGAAGCAGCTGGAGAGGAGGCACCCTCTAGATCCATTAGAAATAGGTGGTCATTTGACCTTTTATATGCAAAAGTAGAAATACTCCAAACTAAGCGTTCTTGGGACTCATGTACTTTCTGAAGTGTTTCGTGGCCAACACCAAGTAATAGTGAATAACAGTAACAGTAAAGTTATATATTCCTTTTTCAAAATTAAGAAGTATTTTAAACCTAAAGATTTATCATAAACGATAAAACCTTCCTACTATGACCATTGTGATATGCTAGGCTTCCACAAAAACTAGACATATACATTTCCAGTGGGCGTACTCGAGGTAGTGTTAGAAAAGAATGAAAAATTTTCATGATAAAGGTATTCCTATTTTGGGCTGTACCTTCAGTGGCATTTTTGTGCAAATACGGTGAAAATTCAGCTTTTTACCTGAAGAAGAAGCGCTTCGAATTTGCATCATTTCTAAAGGGAATTATAACTTAGGTTATTGTGTAATCACCACAGAGAGTACAGGATTGCTTCGTCGCTGCCTAGCTGACCGCACAGATGTAAGCGCAGCATTCAATTTACTTAAAATAGCTTGATATTACTAGATTGACACCTGAATTAAATTACTTATTTATAGAAGGTGCATCATGACAACACTAGAAACTGCAATCGAAAAGAAAGCATGGCATAGTTTTAATCCAAATGAAAACTAAAGGAAATCTTCTTCTTCCGCCATTATTGCCTCTTCCTCCGCCGTGACAGGCGTATTCTCCTCTCCATAACCCATGTGGATTCTTGTGGGTGCGGTCGCCAGCCGTTTGCCCTGGGACCTATACAATGAAATTGAATCGCAGCAAGCTATCTAGGCTTAGTTTATACCAAGTTAGTGTTACCATAGTATTATAGACAAAACACGGAGTAAGAGAAAGAATCACATATTGGAGGGACCAGGTAAAAAGTCTAGGGTATTACACAACTAATTCCTAGAGGAAGCACAAAAATTATGGTAAAATATTTACAGCTGCCTAAATCATATAATACGAACTTGCGTCGCATTTACACCTTTTCGTAAAAGTAGCCATGCACTTGCTTGAACCCCAAAAGAGTGTCTACCAGTATGAAGCTACCCTACGCTTACGAAATCACAGCAGCTAGCGCTTACGCCGCTAAACCATTCCCCTGCTGCGATATACATTCGAGCTTGTGCTCTGCTACAAGTTTTAACGTGTCAAGTAAAAACATCCATGGCCGCGCGAAATGCATGCATATACTGACACAAGAGACAGCATTAGTTATGCATTTCTTTCTTCCACAGTAATGAGTATTACCTAGAGGCGATGACCGTAGCTATTCCGCTTGCTACGAGTACAAGTAACCCGATAGTACCGACTGCAGCTATCCACACTAGATTGCTTCCTGCTGTGTCTTCTGTATTTGTGGTGACTTCTCCCGCTTTTGCATCACCTGGTACAGGGGATTTGGGGACCTCAGGAATTGCTTCGCACATCTTATTTTGCAGTTGCGGCAGTATTCGACTTAGGTGAGCTACATCAGCATGAAATAAATCGTCACAATTTCGTAGAGTCTGTTTTTTTTCTTCACACTTCAAAACCTTATGAAGGAAATTCTTGACTGGGTCGCTGAGGCTTGGATTGCTTCCCGCCATAATCATGTTAAAATCGAAAGATGGCTTGCCATTTTTGCCGCTCCATAATTCTTTCATTTCACTAATCATGCGCGCCACTTTATCCCCTGACGATGTACTTGTTGGTGATCCGTCGGTGACCAGTATAAGCAACTTTGGCACATACCGTCGTTTTGACGCTGTGAGCATCACTTTTGCGGCCGCTATTGCGCGGTCCGTTGCGGTATTGCCGCTAAGGTAAGGTATCGTATTCATTAACGAATTTACATATTGAGTGTTCTGTTCGTACTTTATGACGTCCTCTGGAGTTACGTTTAAATAAAATTTTGGTGGCATCTGACGATCAATTTGTCTGTTAATAAATTTCTGTGCTTTTGCCGAAATATTTCCTCCCATTGGTAGTGGCAAATTAAAATTCGTAAGCACCGAATCCTGCAGAGTATCGTATCGAGTATCGAGGGTTCCTCTGCTATATATGTATCCATCATGACTAACCAACCCTCCGTTTAAATCGAGGAAAACAATGGCGTTGTCCGAAAACTCAATGATCCCCAATCGGGTGCCTTCTTTAGATAAGTTGAGAGAGCGCACTAACTTATGCGCAAAGGGAACAACTGAACTATTCCATATTTTTTTTGTGATGGATGTCGAGCCGTCAAGGACAAGAACAACATCAAGCTGAGTCGCACATTTTTGTGCTGTTTTGCTGCCCAAGATTTGTGAGCCTGTATGTGGACCAGGGATTTGAAAGTTAAGCGATAGCAGGGGAGGAAAAAATTTCATGATTTAGGGCATGAAAGGAGAGAAGGCAGTCTGGAAAACTCTATATTTATAAAAAATTATGATACCATCGGATCAAGAGGTGTTTAGAGGATTACTCTTTGCCTTAAGTCACTGATGGCATTAGTGTCCTGGATGCTTTTGCATTGTTTTTCACCTGGTTTTTGATACCGTACAGCACGAAGCAACAAAGCCCCTAGAGGTTATTTTTTAGTTGGCATGGGGTATACTACATTTAATTTTTTCTAAGTGTATCAAGTTTTATCACAAACATTGTTCCAGCAGTGAAGGCTGGTCATCACTGCTACCGTATCAGTTTTATGTGCCTTTAGCGGTAGAAAACTCATCATGAGTAACGTAAGGAAATTATAAAACCCTTTGCTTTTGTTAATCCGACATATGCAGATATGTCAACAGACAACCTTAGCTTTTCCTGTTTACTACAGCGTGTTAAACATCCCTGTCATAAGGGATATTAGATGCATTGTCGTGATGTATGCACCTTTTATGTAGACCCCAAACGATGCTATGTACACTGCTGCTAGGAAAAGCTTCAATGTCACTCGGAGGGAGGCTTTCAGGCAACTACAACTTGTCATTATTGCGATTTGGAAACTTTGATACTTATATCAAAATGACTAGTTGTCTGTAACACAGTAGCCAATTGCAGTATGCCATATAGAGAAGACGGGGAGCGATTCCAAAAGCGCATCGAACGTAAGAAGAGCAGGTTTATCGGCCGACTAATACAAGTGACCCTGAGTTGAAACAAGCTTCTTGGGTTTCGCAGGTGATACCTTAGGGGCCTTGCCTTATCTGGTCCTGCATTATAGGAATTCATGATGCGTGTGTAGTAGTTAAGAAAAAAGAATGTTCAAGCAGCATGGGCTTGTCATGTAAAAACGGAAAGTTTATCAATTTTGTAGTCGCCCTAAGTAGCACGGGTCTCCCAAGCAATACGGTAGCTATCAATGGTACGTTTAATATATGATACAGCGGTGTTGCAAGCACACAGAACTATGCAACGTGAGAAGCTAGCGAGTAATCAGGGTGTGCCTAATGGTTGTAGTATAGTCTTATGCGTTATCACGCTTGAATTCACTGTACAACTTGGTGCGAGAACGTTGCCGACAGAAATTAATTAGCACACCATTCCATGCCAAGTTGTGGCACGGTTTTCAGGAGCTTAGACTATAATGCGTACATACAAATGCAGCTGAGATGGCTTGGGCAGTTGGTGAAATGAAGAAATACTAGATTCGCTTCTGAATATACCTCCCGTTGCAATGTACCCTCGAGGTTGCTAAACCTCACAAAAAGCGTTAATGCTGTATTTTCGCCTTTTCAGTTGGCGGTTATTCTGACAGGCTGATAGTTGCCAAAGTGCTTCTTTTGGTTCTAGCTTTTTTTCTCTGAAAACGCAAATTTTTTGTTTGTATCTAAATTCCCACCATTGAAAATCTGCCATTGTTCGTTATTTAATACGCGCGGTACCATTTGGCCTCTTAATATTCATTCTTGAGCTACGAAGGGACTTATCAAATACCTCATATAATTCTGTCATGATATCCCCCCCCAAAATTTTTACGACGGCACGCGGGATAAGAAATGTCGGCGATAAGATATTGTGGGTTGAAAAACGGGGGAAATAATTGCTTGGCTCCTATGTAATTAATTGCGACCTCAAGGTTGGCTTGCAAAAGCTTCAGTTGAGGGAACGAATTTATATTCCTTGGCAATAATTCTTGAGGTTGACACGAATCAATACGGAAGACGAAAAAGCGTCTTGGTGGTAATCATGTAAGGGGCACGAAGGTTTTAGAGCTCTGGATATTTCGGAAGAATCTCATTATTTCTCATGCAAAAACGGTGCTTTACTGAGTAAAAATAAGGATGATAATTCATCCCTATGGCTCGCTAAATTACACATGAAGCTTTTGCATGACCCACTCAAGGCGCTCGCTTGCTGTGACAAACTGATTACAGCTATAAAATGCTTGCCTGTGAACATGAGCTGGCGGAAGCATAACTGGCTATCTTCGTTGTTTTGCTACAACATCAATTGTATGGGTAGTCATTGCGCGCCAAAGTTGCGGAGAGGCTTTATAGGAATTATCCCTTAGAGCTTTAAATGAACACTGTATCGTACGAAATGAACGATAGTCAATTTCCAGGTTTATGTTAGTACACAATATAAAAACCGCAGGGTATACCATGAGCCCAGATAGTATAAAAGGTGCTCAAACTGATTTTTCGTGTTATTGCAGTTGTTAGTACTGCTGAGAAAATGCTCATAACGTTTCTACTTCAATAAAATCTCGCTTTGGCCACTGTAGTACACATGTATATAGTGGGCAAATACTGAGATATCTTTATGATGTGCCACATGCTTTATTAAACTGAAGTTCTTTTTATATTATGCCTGTATATGAAATAGTGAAACTTCTTATCTCCTAATTCAATTTCCACTTAAATATTTCCGTGCTCGCAGTATGGTACTCACAGTTGTGGAGACTGGAAAAGCGCTGTTTAATGAAAGACTTATGCGACGCTGGCTTAGCCGTATTTCACATGTACGACCAGCGCTAAGCCAACGGGTGACCGATCGCCATGCTCCGAATACGCGATAACGTAATCCAGGGCTATCTTCCCACATGGCCTCATAAAAAGCGCAAGCCCCAGGGGAGTGTTATCAAGGCTTTATCCCAGGGAAAATACGGAAAAATAATCTAGTCCAGGGATGCAGTAAGCTCGTTAAAAAGAGCTAGCGTTATTGGGTATTAGCGATAGTATATCTGGACGTAGGCCTTCTAAGGGGTACTTGTAGCGTACTAGCACACACACATTTAGCTTCTAAATGCTACCAGTACGATTGAGGTTTGCTCACAAGAGGGACTCAGAATTCATTTTAGCATGCGTAAGTACGTAGCTACGGACAACGCAGGGTATTGTCATACTAGCACTACATGATTCACGCTAGCTTCGCTTTTCAAAATATTTCCTTTATTGACGCCTATCTCCACATTTTATGTAGAATTGAGCATAATGTGTTGAAAGCCTCAACTGCCATTTCATGTTTTGTAGTGCGCACATAAAACATATCTAGTTAAGGCACTAATAACGACCTATTTCTACGAAGGCTTAAAGACACTGAAACAGCAAGATTCCTAACAGGTTGTCGTAGACCTTTCACGGACTTCATTCCGAGGTACAGAATTATTACCTATGCCTATAATGCCTCAAATTTCATAGTTACTTAGCCAGTTAAGTACATTCACAATTTTTAATACAATAAAACTGAATATTACTTTAGGCTTTTTTCTTTGGGATAAAGTGCAAAGTTGCTGGTGAATTAGTGAATGCGAAAAGCTTAACAAAGAACGAATCCTCGCTGCGAAATTAGGGAGTTTAAATTAAAGGCATGAGGAAAGCATGACCTATCAGCTACAAGCATTACAGATGAGAGACTTAATGCCCAACAATACCTTTATTTCACCTAATGCGATGTAGTAACAGTAGAGCGTTTTGAAAATATGGAGATCGTTAGCTTAGAGAATAACCAACTGTATGTCATGCTCTCCGCAAGCTATCATCACAAGTGAGCGCGTTTTTTCCCAATTATAGACAATTCAAGAGGCATATCGCGGGTAATTTCTGATGTAGAGTAATACTGAAGGCAAGGTGGTGGTACCACAGGCAAATAATTATTAACCAGCGGGGGCAACGGCCTGCCTTTATGTGCGATAACAGAGCGAAGCACGGGGGAGCGCATATTTTTCAGAGGAAAATATGTAAAGGTACCCGATATTGGTAGAGAGCATGTGAATAGCGAGTTTTTTGACTTTAAAATGAAGCGAATTATACTTCACTAAAAGCCTATACTACAGGTTAAGCGCAGTAAGCGACTCGCGGTTTTTGTCATAGTACTTATACATTTTGGGAAGAGCTACAATGCAAGAAATATAACCGAAGGTCAGTGACTTTGTGACGATACCTTCATCACACTGACTTCATCTTGGACACGTAACAGAGCCACAGACTGGAATATTCTTAAAAAGTTAATACCAAATATACAATAATACTTTATATAGTGTCAGTATATATATGCGGCGCAGTTTATTTCACCCCGGCCACGCTTTTTTAAGCTGTTCATTCATGCCAATCTTATAGATTTTGGTATTCTGCTTCCATACTTTGCAAATATATTTCTATTTGTGCATCGTACAACCTTTCTACTTCAATTACGATTCCTTGGCCTCGCAAAATAAAATTTTTAATTGTAATTTTAAAAGATTTTTTAGCACTAGAGTAAGGTTTTGCTTTTGTCATTTGGTAATTATCTTCTAATACTTATTCATCCTCAATAAAATATTTAGATTGATTAAAAAAGTTGACATTTCATTTTTAAGTATATCTCCTTTATTGTTTAATTTGAATACCATGTTCTTGCTACTTTCTAAAGTAGAGCTTCTCAACCTGATGCTCTTTTCGTATCAACACTCGGTTTAATCAAAGTTTTAATTTCTTGTTTCTTGATTCGTTTCCTGCAAATTTTCCGCTGATCGCACCTGATGCTTGAAAAAAAGAGAATCAAAATCACACGCAAAAACCGGACTCAAAATCTAACATAAAAGGCGGACTCAAAATCACACAGATTTTTGTATATTTGGTCCTAGTGTATCCACACCTACACAAATCCGGGACCGCCGAGTATCCAGATGCACAGCAAAGGAATAGAAAATCAAAACAGTCTACACGAAAATGCCTATTTGGTAGAGGTGAAAGACGATTCTACTTAAACTCAATGGAGACCACGCGCTTAATATCCAAGCACTGATTCGTCAGGATAAAAAATAATATTTGCGAAGAAATTTCTATGGCAAACTTCTTTGTCTGGTGTCGGTGAAAGTGCCGGCGGTCTGAAATTTGTGCTCTGATGCGATATTTGGTCATCTTGTTGTCCCCTATTCGTAATTAAACCAAATGAAAAGCAATGAATCAGCAAACTGCCAGAGGATATTCCTTGGTTGTAGCATTTGAAAATGGTCCCAAAAGTAATTCATTGAAATCCCGACAGAAAATGCAGTTTAATTCCAAACTGTATCCAGTTTAAGTTAAGTTTTTTTCTCAATCTATGTAAAGGTCACACAATGAAGAAACAATTTGCGGATGAAGGGAACTTGCCAAAATTTCTTAAAAAAAAAATTAAAAAAAAAACGATGGAGGCGGTAGGAAACAAAGTAACCTACAAAGCGTTTTAAAAAATAGGCATTGTAGATCTTTGAGCAGAGTTTTATCCTATTATACAAGGATTACCGCATATATGCATGTGGACGTATGAAAAACCTCTAGATTCATTTTATAAATGAGCTATGCGCAAATGAAGCGTACTTGCATCGGCAGTGTTGCAACTTAAGCTGCCAGAACCGCCCTAAAACGGAGGTGGGGACCAATACTGTAGCAAATTAGGGCAGTAACAAAGTTTTGAACTGGATGCTGATAATTCAGCAAGCAATATGCTTTTGAACTCAATGCAAGTATTTTTTGTAGAAGCAATCCGTCAGTACCGCAGAAGTGATGCTTGCATTGTGGCTAGCAAGTAAACTTCACTAAGCTGTGAAAAATATATTCTATTCAAAATACTCCTTCTATTTTATCTCAATGAATAAAAATCTGTAGAACTGCTCGAGAAGGTTTTCACAGCAGGTGTGTACATATTTAATGGTGTGTACTTTGAAGTTGTTGGTAACTAGTTCAAAATTGTTCAAATCGTAGGGAATGTAAGGTGGACTTTATTATTCCCATCTAATACTATACATACCAATATTACTAGGAATTTGGGGCCAGTATGATTGAATTATTTTTGCACAATACAACTATTATCTCCGTTGGTGTTCTCCTCCTGTATTAAAAGTATTATCACAAAGTTACTCGATAAATATTTTGATATCAAGCGTTTATCGAGATAAAAAAGGGTTAAAAAAAAATTAAATAAATCACTTATTTAAAGTAAATTTTTCATCAAAAAATGTTTAATTATTACTTAAAAGCTTTTATCCTCCAATTTCAGTGTTTGCTGATAAGCTTACTGAATATTCTTAGCAATCATTAGTGCTATGGGCTAAAGTAGGCCTGCATAATATGAAATCGTAATCTGAGAGATCTTATTTCCTGTGATGATAGTGTATTTTTTGCTTGGATGTATGATAGAGTTAAATGCATCTTTAATGCCATTTTTTAATAGTATACACACAAAATGGGAATATCGAGATGTGGTATCACGCTATTTCGCAAATAAAAGCCAAAGCTAGAGATGCTCTATGAGCCTCTCCCACGCGCTAAATCCGACTGGAGAGAGAGATTCTACCACCCCTTCTCCCTCACAGCAACATCCAGGCCAGAGAGAGATGTTCTATGAGCCTCTCCTATACATACACACCAAGAAACTATAGAGATATTCTATGAGCGACTCCTACACACACACCACCAAACTAGCGAGAGATGTTCCATGAGCCTCTCCCACACACATGCACGCACAAACGCACTTTCTTAATCTGGTCCTAGTCCGCTTTTTGGTTGCCGCCGGAAATGCAATGACTAATGCCCTGTGAATATTAGCCGTCTTCACGCCCGCATATAGCGAAGCGAAAAACCAGCTGTTTCTACCAACTTTACGGGAATACACGGAGTTAAGCAAAATCGCGCCTCCTTAGCGTTTTCTTCTCTTCCTCTTCTCTCTCCTGTCTGTTTTCATTCCAATTGAGCGCATTTTTTATATGGAAAGTGGCGACGAAGATTGTAGGCTGCGTTGGAAATGTATGTCTTTTTTGAGGGACCAAAAGACTAGCTATTTATGGGAAAAAGTACTGGATATACGGAGAATATAGCTTGAAGCCCCCTTGTGTGTCTTTGAAACTTTTCATCAGCTTGGGGGGAGTTACGTTGGCGTGAGCAAATGGGACTTAAAAATTTATTCCCGTGACGTGTATATTGTAAGTTGAATCGTACATGTTATGTGGCAAAACTTTTTGAAATTTTTTGGGCATTGTGTGTGAATGTGTTGGTATGTTTTGTGAGCCTGTCTGTGTGTATATCTGTGTTTGCGTGTGTGTGCGCGTGTATTGTGGGCCTTTTCGTGTGTTTTTTCGCTACTGTTTTGTCAACTGCAATTTTGTGGGTGATATGTGTTGGGGTTGTTTTTGATTATACCATAATTTTGCGATTTTTGCGTGCTTTTATTGGCTCATCTTTCAATGACTTGGAGCTCCAGCTTTTCCTTGTAAGAAGTTGAATTCACTTGGTGTGTGTGGTGTATCTCCTGCTATATGTTGTGCTGGAATGAATGAACTCTTCTTCAACAAGAATATGAAGATGGTTCTTTTTTCAATTAGATTTCTCTCGGAAAAAACTTGATGCGGTTCCTTGTTCGTATTATTCTTAATAATTTATACGAATATCTACTATTGATACATTTTGGAGTTCCCTGTGTATAATTAACATTAATAAGTTGTGATTTTAGAAGCAGAATCACCTTTTTTTGGACACTCCTAGAATATTTCCTTTTGGCTGACTTTTTCGCAGCTCTTCTGCATATATATTGTGTAGATTTTGGCTTCTCTTTGTCCGTTTTGGTTTCTTTTGCTGTGTGGGGGGATTTCTTTCTTTTATTGATCCCTTTTCTTCTATAATCCTTTTCCATGCATTTCGCTCTCCTGCTAGTGTGTTTGTAGTAGCGAGTTTTTTTCCTCTTCAGCTTAATGTATAGATGAGATTTTCTTGCGTCTCTGCTTTAGGTGTAAAGTTTGCTGCATTTTGATTTTTGATGTTTTTACAAAGTAATAAGCTGTTTCTCTGTCTCTTTTCTTTGTATTTCCATGTCGTCATCTTCTTTGTATAGCGAAGATGACGGCAATATTTTTGCCTTTTGAAGTGATTGATAATACATTGTGTGTTGATTAAGGTTTCCTTTTGAAGGCATAGATTGGCAGAGTCGCTTGCTTGTGTAGTGCTTGAATTTTGAAAATTTTGTGGAGTGATGTGTGCAGAAAATAGTAGTGCTTCTGCCGGACAGAGTTTGAGAAAGTATACTCCAAATTTTGCTGCAAACAAGTGTTTCTGGGTTGCTTAAATATGTAGCAATCCTCTGTTTTATCGATGTTTATCCTCGTCTTGATGTTTCATGTTTACATTCACTTTTGTTAGTATCCTCGTTTTCATGCTAATCTGTTTCGGTGTGCTTTGATTGTTTGGAGTACGTGTGTCTTTTTTTTCAATCTGCTTCACTTCTTCTATTGTATTTCGCATCAGTTAATGTAGTGTATGCTCTTCATATAGCTCTATAGTAGCTGTTTAGAACTTTCTTCATTTTGTCGATTATAAGAGAAAATTATTTTCCCTCTTTTAATTCCTACAGACGTCGGTTTTCCAATCTGATTTTGTGCATTATATGTTTGGATAGGCACTAGCATTTGCAGGTTGGAAAATGTTTAGTTATTTTCTTTACAGCATTTGTGTGTTGGTGTGTGTGCGTGGTGTGCTTATTGTGTGGGATTCTGTGGTGTGCGTGATATATATCCCGTTTATGTGGATTCCATTGTGTGCTGATCATTATGCGAATGATATTTGCTGTGTTTTTCTTGTGTGCAATCTCAGTTTGGGTTGGCATGTGTGTGAATAAGCTTTTTCATCATATTTTGGATAGGCTAATAGTGTGTTACGCTTAACCCGTTGATTTCGCTCTGATGCTTTTTTCTATGAATTTCATGTGTTCACACACGATTTATGTAGTGAAATTTGAAATCTTAGCAGATATGCTGTTACGAGGCTGAATAGTCAGTAAAGCAGGCTAAATTTTGGCGTTTTCACTTCAGTAGGAAAACTCTTTAATCAAGAATTCTGTGTACGTACACCGACTGCACGGCTTATCGAGAGAAATGAGTGAAAAATCACGTGTTATTATCCGGAGAGTTGTGATTAAAACAAGCCTAGTCAAAACGCTGTGTATCCGTTGATACTTTATTAGTGAAGAAGCTGTTTTGCAGGGTTTCAAAGTTGTGGCGTACAGGACTTTACTTGAGATTCTTGCAGGCTAGAAAGTTCGTTTCCTCTATTTTTCGTGATATACTTGCAGATTTCCCAATGAAGAGATGTTTTTGCTTTTTCGTTGATGTTCTTCTTCTGAATCTTGTCCTTCTTCTGTTTCGTTTTCATCACCATCTTCAGCTTCTTCTTCTTCTGCAGTCTGTTTCGGGATAAGAAGGCTGTGAGTTAGTTAAACTTTCTCTACTGATTGGAAAAGAAAGCAGCGTCAAAGTGGCCCTCTTCGGCTCTTTTAATTGAGCCAGTATTGCGACACACTCGGCACAATCATGAGCGGGTAATAAAGTTTAATGTCCCCTGAAGCTAGTGTCTAAGTGTGCGTGTGTTGCGTGTATGTGTGATGCATGTAATATATGTGCGTTCTTTATTTGAATATTTGTGTGTTCTCCGTTTGAATATGCATGTGCGCATATGTTTAGTGGTTGTTATAGGTGCGTGTGTTCCTATTTCAAGCATGTGTGTGTGTTTGTGAGATTGGATTTACTCACAGGCCGGTATGCGTGTGCAATTTTAAATTTGTGTGTTACTTTGATTTGGGGGTCTAAAGCAGCAGATTCCTATGTTTATCTTTTTTTTTTACTGTATTTCATTGCTCCCATCTAAGCTGTGATTTAATTGTCAGGCGAATGTGCTCGCTTCATACACACGTGCTTCAAACTCCCGCTTGCTTTACACTTACACCACCTTCCCACACACCACTTTCACGCACCGCTTTCACACGCTGCTTCATTGCCCTTTTTGCAGAAGTTTCAACTAAACTCCAACAATGTACCTTTTTTTCTGCTCTTTTCGTTGTTTCATTGGTGTGCTTTTGTCAAGTATAAGGCCTTTTAACATGAGCTTGCTTCTTTTGTGTGTTTTTTGCTCTTGTGATGGGGGCTGCAGCAATCTACCGTCGTGATTTTGCTTCCTGGAGTTTTCCTTGAATGTCGTCTGCTTTCCGATTTTGCTTACGCACATGTGTCTTTCGCTTGCTTGGGGTCTTTCTTGTGTGTGTGTGTGAAGATACTCCCTACATGAATTATTATCCGCGAAAGAAGGACACACACACACGCCTTTGCCACAGGATTCATACTATGCTCATAAGTCGCCTTAGAGGCAACTACTCATTTCGACCTCTGAAGAAAAACAGCTTCTTCTTCCTCATAAATTCTCAGAGAAGAATCTGTTTTTCATAATTTTTGATGGGGTGTATGTACAGAGAACCGTTGCTTGCTGCCGTTACGCAGCTGGATAGCAATAGTTGCAACCCTGAAGAACTCTTTGAAGATGTAGAATTTACGGATAAAAAAGTCCAAATCTTAGATTACGTAGTCAAAGTCATGTTCTCTGGTGGAAATGACTCAAACAGCGTGAGTTGGAGGGTCTTATGCATCCGAGTATAGTATATACTATGTGTTGAGATTTTTATGAGTGTGCGTGTTGGTGGGTGTGTGTTGGCGTGTGTGTTTGTGTCTATATCTGTGTGTGAGCATCTGTATGTGTGTGAGTAACTATATGTATGTGGCTTTTTTTCCTAAGAGGCTGTAATGTCTGTGTGCTATTTCTTAGTACCTTTTAATTAAGGCTAGAGTTTATAAACGGGGTGTGCTGCTTGACCTCATTGCTACTGTGTTGCTTGGATACTGTATAAAACTATAGTTTCCTATTTTTCTGGAATGTCGTCCCCTTTGTATTCTATGTTAATGTGTTTTTCACCCTAAAGAATCCCTCTGTTTCGAGCTCATTGCCTCTCCCTGAGTGTGAAGCTCCCACTGTAGCGTCTGTATCCTCACATGACCTTTTTCCTGTCTTCAATGCCGATAACATGCTACTTCAGCTTCAAACGTTATCCAATCTTCATATATAGAGAACTCGCACACTCACACACACACAATGCGATGCTATTATCACTGAAGCTAGCATACCAATACCACACTATACGCAGCTGAAGCTAGCATCCCTACCCCACACACACCCACCACACTACATTCAACTGAAGCTAGCGTCCCAATACCACACACACACGCCACACTACATTCAGCTGAAGCTAGCATCCCTACCCCACACACACCCACCACACTACATTCAGCTGAAGCTAGCGTCCCAATACCACACACACACGCCACACTACATTCAACTGAAGCTAGCGTCCCAATACCACTCACGCACACACAAGCCCCTCTACTGCTCAGAGAGGCATAGCTCATGGTGTCTTGGAGAAGTTTAAGAATATGCCAAATTCATGGCGGCATGTGGCTGTAATATTGGAGAAATCGACGGAGATGAATACGAAGTATTTCGCTCTGCAGATACTCGATAACTGCATACAGGTGAGCTTCTTTTCGCTGCTTCTGTGTGTGTGTTTGCTATCCTGCATTTGCTAGTTGTATACAAGCTCATGCTGTGAGCATTGGGGTGTGGTGCTATCATGAAATATCCGAAAGAGAGATCTTCTTTGTGCGTGAAGTTGTAGTGTGTTGTGCTGCTCTATAGTTTTTAGGAGAAGCTTGCATGAAAATGATTGTGAGATTCGCCGTAAAATTAGCCACTTTTCACAGTAATTTGAAGGTTAAAACGTGTATGTTTGGAGGATAAGCTAGAACGTCTCCTGTGCTGAAGATAGTTGTCTTCAAATTGCTTTCTTATAGGAGAAGAGTACACACACACACACACACACACTTGTATGATGTATTGTTTGGATGCATATCATTCTTGCACTCATACAACTGGCAAGAGCTCTTGGGCTGGGCACTCACCAACACGCACTTGTAAGATGCTTCGTCTTGCACACTTGTGGGGTATCCACGCATACACTGATTGCCCAATAATTCACCTAGATGCAGACCTCTCCACACACACACGTACTCTTATCTCGCCCTGAACACACACATTCAAGCATGCCTTTATCTGGCTCTATTTCGCTATACAAACCTCTGTTGTCCCGCCTTTTGGTAGACTCGCTGGAATATACTTCCGGAGAACGAAAAAACTGGCATTACTCAGTATGTATCGGAGATGATACTTAACCTTGCCTGCTCAAAGAAGCTGCAAGATACAGAGAAGCATATAATGAACAAAGTCAATGAAAACCTTATACAGGTGTGTATGTGTGGGTTTTGTCGTGTGTTTGGGTGTGTGGGCATATCCGTGTGTGTGTGTGTGGGAAGATCTCAATGTATGAGTATTGTTCTTATATCAGTGTAGATATACGTATTCCGAAGAAGAATCTCAAGAAAACTCAATTTTTTTTTCGAGGAAGAGAAGGAATTAATTGATTTATACGTGGGTATTCCAGTGTATTAAACCTGAGCTATCTGTAGAATTCCCTGAGGTGTATTTACGCTGATGTGATGCACACACCAATCTGCGCGTAGGATCGCCTCAGGTGTATATACACTGATGTTATGCACATAGATCGGATGAGGGTGGTGTGCAAAACTTCATCTTCCTGCTTCTCTGGGAAAAAGTAGAGAAATCGACTTTTTGGCGGATTGTGTGTGTTCAGATCGTCAAACGTGAGTGGCCTGATAGATGGCCAACGTTTATGAGTGATATCTGTGAATCTGCTAGAATGAATCAAGCTGTGTGCGAGAATAATATGAGGCTGTTGAACATTCTAAGGTAAAGGCAGGGCTCATGTGTTTGGGGCTTTGGGGAAGTTTCTATGTTTGTGCCTTTGCTGCAGTGTTTAATCGTTTCAAGAGCTTGTGTTTGAAACGTGTTTCTTGTTTATGGTGTGTGCTAATGGTGGTGGAATGTGTGTTTTCGAGTACGATACATATACCTTCATCTTCAAGCTTAGTTATTACTATCTTATCATTGAAATATTTATGCCATTGTATACCATCCTCAATACCAGTGTATATACACCCGCGTTTGACTGTGTGTGTTGGATGGGTTTTTTAATTTGATTAGTGAGGAAGTCTTTGATTTTGGAAGGCAGCAAATGGTGACGAAGAAGGTTGAAAAGCTGATGACGGCGATGGCATCACAGTTTCAGGTGCGTGAAAAAGGGCATCTTGAAATCTTATATAGGGGGGTGTACGTACACAGGTGTGTGTATGTGTGGAGGTTGGTTTAAGGGAATCCAGCTTAATGTGAGGGATTTGAGTGTGTGTGTGGGCGTAGAGGAGGCAGCTTTGATGTGGGGGGTATAAGCGTGTGCTTTGTTTGTTTGACTCTCTATGGTTTTTGATTCATGTTTGTCCCTCTTGTGTGTACTGCCTGAATGGTAGCTTCATTCGTGTAGCTCTGATGTATGTGTTCCTCCTTTAATCTAGTGTGTGTGAGCTGGTATGAGATTGCTTCTTCACGTGCATGATGTCCCCTATTGACATTGTGTGTGTGTATGTCAATATAGTACCTGCAAATGTTTGTGTGTGTACAGCATGTCTTTGATCTTTGTATGTTTGTCCTGGAGATGTATGCAAGCCACCCTCGAAGCGTGGAGGAATCGCTAGTAACGCAAACTCTTCAATGTTTAAGCCATTTTATACGATGGATTCCTTATGGCTATATCTTCAAGCCGTGTGTTTTTCAAAACAAAGAGGTTTGTAGTGCTGCTGTACGTGTGTGTATATGTGTGTGTATGCTTCAACGTGTTTCTCTTGTTAGAGTGTGCTTAGTTTGTAGTATAATCAATTTGATGCTTGAAAAAGTTCTTATGATGCGCTTGAGGGAACCTGTGTGTGCGTAGAGTGTGAGAAATCCTGTGTGTGCGGATCATTTGAAAGAGCTTTTGCGATCGTTGAAATTTACGGCATTAAAAATCGCTTGTGTGTTCTTTCCTTTGTTTTGGTAAATCCATCAAAGGCAGCTGTATAATCCAGCTTGTCCTTAATAGTTCATACCTCGAATTTCCTTTAAAATACGCGCACAGACATGCAAAAAGCCCACGCGTATCACCACACACGCACACAAAGACACACCAACACCAACATGGATTCGCCGTTCAGATTTTTCGCCAATCCTCTCCTTCTATCTTTTATTTTCTTTAGTCTCTTACGTCTTCATTTATGCTGTTTGCTACGTTTCTGCTTGTGTGTGCAGACCTGTCTTCCTGTGCTACTTATTGAGTACTTTTGGGGTCCCACTATATACAAGATAGAATGCCTTCGATGCTTGACTGAGATATTCTCAATACAATTGGATGAAGAAGCCTTCAAAGCCTTTTATGTCACAATCAGTAGGTTGTATGTGGATTTGTGCGTGTGTGTTTGTGCAGAAGCCCACTAGATATTTTGTGTGCGAAACCTCTATAGCTTGTGTGCGGATAAGTCCACATGAGATTTTGTGCGACATAGCACTGGAGTTTTTGTGTGTGAAAGCTCCCCATAGCTTGTGTGTGAAAAAAACATCACCATATTGTGTGTTAAGACTTCCCATACTTTTTATGTGGCCGTATGCGAAAACTGATTAGATTTTGGATTCCCAGCTTGTACTTGTTTCTTCTTGTGTGTGTTCATTATTTGGACCTATTTGCTGGGATATAGCTTTTGTGTGTATGTGTGCATCGGTTTTATTAGGGGAAACATCCGTTCGCCTGGCTGCAGAACTTTCTCATCTTCCTCTGGCTTCTTTTAAATACGACGATCCAGCACATGTTGCAGTGCAAATGAGGCTTTTCTGGGAAACGTTTTATCTTCAACTTTCCATATGCTTAACTTGTGAGTGTGTGTATGAGTTGGGATGTGCTGTGTAGTGTGTGTGTGTGTGTGTTAGTTCGGATGTGCTATGTAGTGTGTGTGTTATTTGGGGCATCTTGAATAGTGTGCGTTTTCAGGATGTTCTCTTGGTTGTTTTTTGCGTGCGTAAGAGTGTGGTCATATACCTATCCCTTTATGTGTGTGACCTCTATCATTGTTTCCTTTGTGTGCGTGTGTGTTTATCTGCATCCTATAGCTTTTTCACTTTGCTTTGTGTAAGAGTGTTATCGTACTGCTTGCACTGATTGGTCATTCTCGAAGCGATGAATTTGGCATTTAGCTTCTGAACGCTCGCATGCACACACACATCTTGCGTCTTACATCACGCACACACACACACATAAGCACAAATCTTATACCAGGCACACACATCTTACGTCTGATGTCATGCACATACACATCTTAAATCATAAGCATACGTACACAAATATTACATCATGCACACACACACTTCTTTCATCGCGCATGCACGCGCGGCATGTATTATGATGTTTTTGTTGTATTGAAGCCTTTGTGCTTCGTTTTTTGTGAAATACACGCTGATTTGGAGTAGTTCATAAGGTGTACGTACACTCACCTTCCTTCTTCCTCTCGGTTTCTGCCTATAGCATTACTGAAAAACTATCAGGAATCTCTATGTGATAGGCCTGGAGATGTAGATGTTTTACTCAGTTTGGTTGAAATTGTGGTTAGGGAGAATGTGTTGTTTGAATGGTGTGTGGGTGTGGGTTTGTGTATTTGTGTCTCTGTTTTGCCAGTGTTGGTCTGTCTCTGGGCCTCTGTGTATGCCTGTGCCACTGTGTGCCTGTACTGTGTATGCATCTCTTTGTGTGGCTGTGTCTGTATGTGCCTGCCTGTGCCTCTGTATGCCTATTTATCTGTGCCTGTGTGTCTTTCCGCCTGTCTGCGTGTTTGTGCTGTTTAATGTGCCCCAGCATATCAAGTTTTTGATATGTGTGCATTTTATGCGGTGTGTGAGGCGATCATTCCTACTGTGTGTTGTTGACGTGATTCGCTGTGCATTTTGTGGGTTTATGCTGGTATTAAACTCTTCAGGTAAATATGACACGCATCAATCACGATGAAACCTTCAAGATTTGCTTAGACTATTGGGGTTTACTGGCGGAATCGCTCGTTCTAGAGTGGCTCCCGGTAAGTTTCTCATATATAGAGCATCTTCTGAGTGTGTTTGTGTGTGTCGTGGTGTGCGTGTGTACATGCGGGTGTGTGAGGATGCTTTGAGGCTATGGGGTGTACTTACAGCCGTGTGTGTATTAATGCTTTGAGGCTGTTGGGTGTACGTACAAATGTGTGTTTATTAATACCTTGGGGCTATGGAGTGTACGTACGCCTGTTAGGTCTCATGTTGAGGTGGGATGTTAGAAGTGTTTACTCTAGGATATGCGTCTTCTATCTTCTAATTGAAGTAACCATGAATATCATCTAAGAGTAGCAAACCATGTGCGTGTGTGCAAACTTCACACCTCGCATACACGCACATGTGAGGCAGCAAAGATTTGCTCACAGCTTACTTTTTATTTGCACTGGAACGAGCACTCTAGTATGTGCCGAAACTTCAACGTACTGGAGTGGGTGTGCGTGTGTAATGGGTATTCGCATTTGGCTATGTTTTCACTGAAATACACAGCGAAGCACACAATCCGCAGTCACAAATCCGGGAGGGCATCCATACTCATACACACACAATCACAGTCCACAGGACAAACTCTTGCAAAAAACCTCACTCCAGTGCGTAAACCCACAGCAACATCATACTGTACGCAATTACACGGTAGTTTTACATATTATCACACACACACACACACACACACACACACACACACACACACACACACACACACACACACACACACACACACACACACACACACACACAC
>JADHZB010000200.1:0-32408 GCA_015657535.1 Nephromyces sp. MM_2019 | reverse complement strand
ACACACACACACACACACAAATAAAATTTTGTAAATTTAAGATAGATGCTACCTATCCTTAACATAGTGTCATCGGGAAGTAATCGTACGATGCTTTCCACAAGTTCTACTATGTTAGTATTGAGATCTAATCCGTAGGCTCCTGAAGAGTTTTGAAGATTACACACACATTCGCATTCAGTAGTGTTAGATGAAGCAGAAATTTTAATATGAAATTCACAGTGTATACTTTATTCCAGGAAAAGGAAGCAGCTTTAAGCTAGTAAAAATTGATAGAGTTATATCAAAGTAGCAGCGGTTAGGTCAAAGCATGCGTGCGAATATGTGTGCGCATGTATGTGCGTGTGTGTGTGTGTGGGTCGGCGTCCATGTGCGCGTTTGCGTGTGTATGTGTGCGACAATGTGCATGTATGTGCGTGTGTGCAATTTTCCTTGTGTGTCTAGCAAGAAATATTCAAACCCTATAAAAAAATATTCAGTAAAACCAAATTTAAATAGAGCATAGAACTAAGTTAATAGAGAGCATCCCAAACTAAAAAAACCACATGGAACACACACTAAAAAAGCAGCACAAAACATGCTGCCTTGCAAACTTCAATACAAAAGGCATCCATATTACTACAATCATAAAAAGCCTACTAATAAAGCAATTTTTGTAACCACTTCAGAGGGAAAAAATCAGCATTCAATCACATCAACACACACTTCCAGTGAATTTTTGACGTCAAATCATCGGCCAAAAAGCTCTTCATGACATAGAAATATACAAGGCTTTCTTGATGCTTCCGAAAAGTAATAATTAGCCTCAAAAAGCCAAATCTTCACTATGAAACGCAGCGATTTGTCATTCTTTTATTCCATAAATCATCAGAAAAAGGAATGTGAGCCATTCTGTGGATTTTTCACCACTTCATGGAGCAAACTCCTCAAAAAACAGCAAAGATGACGATTTTGGTGGTAAATTTACTACCAAAATACAAAATTCCTTTAATTTTAACCTGTATCTTCGGAAGTTAGCCAAATCTGCTTCACTCCTTCTGCAAGAGATCGCTCAATCCTTCCAAGAATCGCAGAAACTGAATAACTTCCCAGCTTTCCCCTAAAAAATATGCTAAAATATGCTAGAGTGGTGCCTAGAGCAAGAGCTTTACTATTTTACAACACACACTGTAAAGAGCAGTAGAAATTATGGGCAGCTTTTGATAACAGCAGAAACCCATCAGCCAACGGACTACTACAGACAGTATAAAGGGCTTCATCAAAAAAGAAAAAATTTTAGAAATTTGAGTAAAATTTCTCCATATCGAAAGGCGACGCACACACGCGCACACACACACACACACACATGCGCACATGTATATAAATCGCAATTCGCTCTTTCTCATCACAGGCTTAAATGGAGTGAAACTGATAGAAGAAAATGTTCGAAGAATGCTGTGTGCGCGTATTGGGATATTCTTGTGTGTCATATGAGAAGGAAATCGCTTCTGATGATAGTCTTTGGTGTAATCAAAGTATCAAAATGATAAAAAACAATTGTAAAGCCACACCTTCAAGATTTAAACCCAAAATTTACGATATAGCCCTCACGGATGCACATTATTTGAAAAAATACCCGAAAAAAACTGCTAAATCACTGTCGCAAAGATAAACCACTGCTGTTTAATCTGTGTGTGTTAAATTTTCAAGAAAAAGCTAGCCTCTAGCAGAAAAAAGGGCTAGAAATATTGCTATAATACCTTTGATGATATAAAGCTAACTTTTTATGAAGATTATATGATGACTTTTATATTCAAAAAATTCGATTATATATTGTCGCTGCAAGTGAAGAAGAAGCGGTTTTTTATGCATGAAAATTACCTAGCATGCTTAGTCTTGCAGTAAGTACAAGATCCCAGACAACCTGTTCCTAACGGAACTATCTCTATTATTGAGTTTCGTCGAATCTTTGGCAAATCAAGGCTAGGCAATCTATTAGAAAAAAAAACCAATCAAATGATAAAGAAAAGTGAGCAATCACAATGTATGTACACTGGGGCTTAGATGGGTAGTGAGTAGTAAAAAACGCACAATCCTCAGCACAGAGACTAGCAAAAACAAGCCAGCCTAGAAAATTCTTCATAATAGAGCAGTAACTACGCTAAAAAAACCTCCAAACACACAGTCAATTTCAACTGCAAAACAGGAGCTTTTCGTAACATCACTCTATGTCCTTCTATTTATCCTTCTAGAACCTGATTAAATGCGTCAAAGCTTTCAATTCCGATGAAACGGCTCACAAAAAGCATCCACTGACTTGAAAACTATCGCACACTACACCACACACACATCCAATAGTTTTTATCTCACGAAGCTCATACCGTATATAAGAGTTCAATACACAAAACTCTTGCAAAGCAATAGCTAGTTATTCACTCACTTCTTCTTGGAAAGCAGTCTGACAGTATTCCCAGCTAGCGTTTGCTCCACAACTTCTACAATTCCTTCAAAGAAAACACATTTTCTTCATCGGTTGTAAAATGAAGCTGAGAAGCTTATATTTCACAAAAAGGCCAATCAACAAAATATCTACAGCAGTATATACACCTAAACTTAACCTCTTCCTCTCAAATTGAAGTAAAAATGAGAAAAATGCGCTTCATCATCTTCACTTTCTCGCTGAGGATGAAGAATTAGGATAAAAGGAGTACATGGGTAGACATTAAATCTCCTCTTTTTTTACGGGACATAGATTTTGGCATAGAATCGAAAATTCTCCGATTGCTTGCAGATTCAGGGAAAATACATAATTTAGCTGCTCTTTTAGTAAATATAAAAAAAATACTTGATACTTTAAAAGTACATATTTTGCAATTTGTGTTCAAAAATCTGGTTTTAAATGCTAAATAGGGATATTAAACATCTTGCGATTTGAAAGCTTTTCATGTACATACACCCTTTTGCTCGTGCTAAATTTATTGAATGCTCAGATTATTAGATATGGAGCAGCATTTACTTTTGAATTCAAATCTTATTCAGCCAAACATGCAGTTGTGAAATATTATAATTCAATGAATTGATTCTATAAGTAAAAACGTCAAAGAATTTACACGACAGAACAATATTTCAGGAAAAAAGCTCATCAAAGATGCAAAAAACCACTTACTGTCAATCTGAGTCACTCCAATCAGAGAAACATCCTTCAGGCTAGGAATAGTCCTTTCTGCTTGTGGCACACAACCTGCAATGACTATAGGCTTGCTGGAGGTTTTTGCTGCTTCAACTAGAGACGTCAATGCATCCTGAGAAGGATTCTTGACAGTGCAACTATTTAAGAGGCAGATATCAGCTCTCTCCATATCGGCGACAAAGGTGTATCCATAGGCTCCTAATATGCCCACTGCGAAAAGCATGGAGCTAAAAAAGTAAAAAAAATCTCAGTTGCAGCTGAAGAATTTCGTCACACAGCTACAGGTAAGTATCACGAGCTGTGGTGACCTTTCCTAGCACACAGTACTTGAGATCAAAAATCAAACGATGAAACTGAAGATTCTCACCCTCCAGATTAACTTTATATATCCTGTGTGCTGTTCCCGCAAGTATAAACAAAAAATTCACAGAGAAGATCCATACATTTGTAAACTTGCTCTAAATCGTATGCACTTTGCAAGTATCACCACAGAAAACCAAACTTAACGCAGTAGATTCAGGTATATGCAATGTAAAGTAATCTTTTGTTACGTAAGAACCTTATAAAAAGCCTTCAAAATTGCCCGAATTTTTTGCATTGCGAGTACTCTTTAGTTGAGAATAAAAGAGAAGACTTTTTTTCCAGTAACTCAACGATAAATTGAAGGACAACAAGGAGTTAGTAGATAAAATGCATCGTGAGAGGGTGGTTTTTTGATGCCAAGAACAAAAAGTAATGGGGCATCGACAAGAGAAAAAATTCAATGTAAAAAGCATCTTAAAGGTGGCACACACGAGAATAAAATCACATGCCAAGAAGACACAATATAACGCAAACACACACACGAGATCAAAATCACATGGCAAGAAGACACAGTGAAACACAAATACACACACACATAAAACAGAAAAAGCAAGAGTGTTGGTAGCTATTGAAACAGCGAATTTTGCGACACAAATTATTCCTTGCGGCATCAAGGATCCTCATATATAATTCCAGTGTATTTGCTTACTCATATACTCCGTGTCGGAACGATTGTGAGAGCAACCATAGGTCTTTACCCACACCTTGTGGGTCCCAGGAATTCCTAAGCCTGTAGTTACGACAGAAGATCCACCACCACCTTCCACACATTGGGTATCTACCAAAGAATGTAGCGCTGAGCGATGCCTTGTCTTCAGGTAATCGCGTTCTTTAGCAGATTTATCAGGTCCCCCAAAGTGTTCTTTTTGTCTTACGATATCCTCGAATTCGTATTCTTCAATAGGAGGCTCTGCTTCATGCGGACTATTATCAGAAGAGGAAGACAAAATCCCACCACCCACCTTTTGCTCCTTCACTGCTTCACCTTTACCAACAGCACCCTTTGTTAAAGGCACCCCCCCTACGGCATCCTGCTTCTGTTTTGGTACCAAATTCTGTGCTAAACCGCTAAAAATTTCGTCATTCTCACTTGCTTTACTGAAATTCTGTGGATGTTGCCCTGCAATAGTTTGCATATCCGCAGGTTCTTGTGGAAGATATTTCCCATTGAGTGATCGTAGTGCCAGATGCTTGTGAAGAACCCAGGTAGATGCAAAGAGAAGTGGTGAATGCATTATAGTTTTGGTGCCCTCTGTAACTTCTTATAAGTTGCCACAGAGGAAGCTCTGCGTAGACGACAAAATGCCCATAAATTTTCAGAGAAAACGTCTTTTTTGAGAATTTACAATTTGTCCACACTCTGCTAATCTTTCCCTTTCACACACTAAATGATGAGGTGTTTCAGGCTGAAACAAGCTCTAAATGCGCTTCCTACCAAGTAGGACTATGTAAAAATGTGGAATAATGCAACAAGGATGAGTGTACATAGCAATAGGGTCTAGGCAAGATGTTTTCCGTAACGTACGCCGAAGCGCGAAGATATAAGCCAAGTAACGGTGTGTACCAATTGCTTTTAAATGATTCAAGATAAATTTTGCTATATTTTGAGCTGATTTTTTCTAGAATCTTTTATCATTCAATGCAGCTAAGAAAAGCATTATAGATGCTACTAGAGCACTTTAGTCCAATTAGTGGTGACGAGGCGCTATTAACGTAAGCAATAAGAAATAATACAGCTGCGTTAAACCTTTACAATTCCAGCACATTCTTGGAGGAAATTGTAGCGGAAGTGAAACCTTGCTAGATTCCAGAATTCGGGTTTTGGGAGCCTTCGATTAGAAAGAAATGAAGTACACAAGTCTAGGTTAGCCATATAGGGTTTTTTATTCTGAAAAGAATGAAACGGACACGCTAGTTCAGGCATTATTAGGGCTCCTTATTCTAAAAAGATGCAGCGTGAACGCCCAGTTTGGGCATACAGTGCTCTTTATTCTAAAAAACGACATACACGCCCCTTGCTAATCTTATATATGATTTGTGAGTTTTGAATGCACGCACGAAAAACGCATGGAATCTTACTCGTAAGAAGTAGGAAATTAGAAAGTAATTCGCCCAGTGACTAAAGGCAACAATTTTCTTAATATAAAAAGAAGCATAACTTGGTGTTAAATGAACCTCATCTCATTTTTCATTGGTCTGTTGTTCTGTTGTGTGCATTTTATATTCTACCGGGGGAAGCAGAGTATCGACCAAGAATTGACTGAACAATTGACATACAAAAAAGGAAAGCAATATAGCCACAAAGACAAGCATTTATACAGCTAATCGTAATAAAAAAACTACACATGACACTCAAAAAACATTGACTAAACCAAATTTTATTCTTTTCCTGATTATTTTGACTTTTAAAACTACAAAACAGTATAAATGATCGAGTCGCTTATAGGGAAAGGCACCAAAAAGTTGATTAGAGCTGCATTGCGTCGTCCAATGAAGGTATGACTATCCAACCTGACAAAATATTTGCAGTGTACACACATTGAGCGTGGAAGTTAGAAACTGATTCCACTTCTAAAAATAATTATAAATGACATTTTCCTGCAGAAATGCTGAACATACAGCAACGCATCCAGATTCAGAGCATATTTTAGAGACCCAATTCCATAAGAAAATCTGTAATTTATCTGTTTGAACATAGATTTGCTGTAATATTTAAATATTTTACTACTCAGCTCAAGTTTTACTCTATTGTTTTCACGAAGAAAAAAACTTTTCTTTTGTTTTTAACAACATTGAGAATAACATATAATAAATCCACACCTAGTTGCATTTCATCTACCAGCGAATCTTAAGCTGCAACTCTCTTATGAGTTTCAATCAAATAGTGCTGAAGATATAATTTTGTGTTACAGAAATTATTAGCTGGTTAATATTCGCAAGGAAAAGAATTTCAGAATGCGTTTCATATTATTATAATCAAGCTAAGATTTTCAAGAAACGATTCAATGGTTGGTTTCTTGCCCAAGCTGAGATGATAACTTGGTGGAAAAACTCTGAATGATAAGCTATCAGCCAGATGTCTCTGCTTCTTCCAGCAGTGAAGTCATGAAAACACTCGTAGGAATGTAAAAAGCCGTAACTGTTTGGAGGTAATATTTAGCCAGGAATGCAGGATATCTACACAGCATTGCAATTTTCCTCAAAAGAATTTTATCAGCTTCATGGCTTTGCCTCGTACATAGTGCGGGAAACTTGGATTTTTTTTATGAATTTTCAAAGGCGGATATTGGGAGCTATTTAAAAAGGTGCCTAAAGGAAAGTCCGTCGAGCAGTGAAGTTTGTAAGCTTTTTACCGAGATATGACGGCGCGACATGCTCACTTTAAGAAACACTTTTTCTTAAGCAAAGTATTACCTGGCGTAGTAGCACCGTTCATTAATATGTTTATCGCTTTGTATATACTTCTTTCATCTTCTTGTGACAATTTGCTAATGAGCATCGATGAAAAATCACGAAATGAAGAATGAGGTAATTTAAGTTTGTGCAGAATTTCAAAAGTAATAGTAGTGCAACCGCTTTAAATCGGACTTATATTGCTCAACCATCAGGAAATTTTTCGAAATAGATATCATAAAAGTGACTCTATTTGGTGATCTTTGAGGAAAACGGTCTGCAACGCTGCTATTTTTTCATTCTGTGGACTGATGAGGTGATGCAAATGCGTGACTTTCCTGTAGTAAGCAACTTCAGCGATGATGGATTATGCAACTGCGAAGGAGGTACGCAGTATTTCATGTAATTCCCTTGTTAATTCAAACTTTTTTAAACAAGTTAAAATATAAACAGCTGCATACCTTCCGCTTGTTGGTGGGACATTGACGAATTTTACTGCTTCTATAGCATTTTGTGTGGAGTTCATACCGGCATCTGGAGCAATTTTAATGTTCCAAGCGACCACAAGCATCATTTTAATAACAAAATGTGACTTTATGCTGATGTTTTGGGGCTTTCTATAATAACCTCATTGTTTTCTGAAATAGATCCTAATTAGAATTTTCTATGGCTGTTAGTATCGTTATGTTTTTTATTTAGGAGGGCTTATAAATGCTTAGCTCAAGACACACTAGCTGTACCTGAGGACTTCGTACTTGTACCAGTGTAATCTTTTAGTGCAGAACGCTTTTTTAATCACAGAGGAAAAATTTCAGGTAGTAAGAAGTTTGTACTAAGTCACTAATAAGAGGGAAAAGCATAAAAATGTATGTATAAAGCTGCTTTAAAATGGAGGTTGATTGTTTCTCTAGATTTCCGCAAGTATGTGGACATTACTTTGCGTAGTATACGCTATTGGAAGGTCGTGACCTCTGCTCTGAAGTTTGCCAAACTGGCCTTGGCGCGCCCACTGTGCCCCAGCCTCACAGTGCTATCAGCGGAAGCCCATAAGGGAATTCTCGTATGATTTGGCGGTTGCTCGTGTGTTTCGTATTGTATATTCCTGCAACACCACTGTGAATTCGTATACATCATCGCAGAATTTTACAATATTCTTTGAAGGCAATCTCTTAGTCAGACGCGAAGAAACTATTCAGATTTTCTCAAAGACTTTGTATACATTGTTGCGTCTTTTTGTCGTGGCATACAGGAAGGCCTTTATTCTTTGCGCTTCTTGAAATGGTAGTGCTGCAAAAGGTTAGCGCATTGTCGGCCGCCTTGTCCCGTCAATGGCGCTTTTTTTTTTCCGCTGGCGCCGATGTTTATACTACAAAGAATGCCGGATATAGGCGTGCAAATCCCCTGTTTTTGGCAAATCCCAGACCTACGCAGTACCAGCCGCGCATAGCGGCTGCTGTGTCTACTCCTCCTCAAGCCATACGCATTCGAATCATGTATTACATATGGGGACTTGGTATTGCAGCCCTGATCATACCGTGCATTCAGAGCTATTACGAAATCCAAAACTATTATTCGAGAGTAAGCATGGTGATGGTCTATGTCCTGCACTCAATTCAATCAAGTAGTTTGTTATTTATATGAAAACTGAATGGCTTTTGAGAGAAGCTCTTAGTTTTTGGGTTTGTTTAGCGGTTACGATGTTCTTTTGTGTTTGCATCCATATTCCATAATTTTGTTTCTTATTTGCAGTGCTTTGTGGCTGATCCGGTCTACCGGCAGTAATTTAATTGGCAAGTACTTTTGTTTGTATTTCCTTGCGACAAACTTCACCCTTTCCTGCAAAAAAGTTTGGTACCGCTTTTTGTTCATTTGTGGTGCTGTGCCTTTTCGCTCATGTTTCACTTTTTTGCAAAGTCGTTAAAGGTCATTATTCTGCCTTGCCGAGTAATACGAAACTTTGGCTAAATAATTTTACATTGTACATTATTATTTAATCTTTTCTTTCATATTACTGCTCACTGCTATTTCATTTTTCATGTATTGTTCTACAGTATTCTAAATTCTACAAGGATGGATGGAAGCTTTTCCATTATGCTGACTTGGAAGAACCGATAGCTAAGAAGTAAATTTATCGCAACCGGATGTATCAACCGCATGTGACCAATGGGGCACGGTGGCTTTTTCCAGAGAAACATTTGTAGCATCTTCAGCACCATGTTTTTTTTCTGTATTTGAATCTTTGAGTGTTCCGCCTGATTGCCTGCTTGAGTCATTCTAACTCTAATATCATTATTGCGCTTACTAGCTGTTTTTTAATGTGGATCACTACTATCAGAAGATATGGTTCTGAGGAACTAGTGGAGAAGCAATCCAGCATATAAAAGTTCTTTTTGCTTGCGTTATTTTATAGTTCGAAGTAGTTGTAGGCCTGGTTCCTGCATTTATGCTGTCGAATTATCAAGTTTTGCCAGTCAAAGTGTTTTTATGGCATATCTTGCAAAAAAATACAGTACGGTAGTACTATTCCAGTGAAAGTCGTGTGCCTTGTGCTTGCATTGATATTATCTTCAGAAACGATATGAAAGTGCGAGCCCTACAAAATCAATTTTTCGATAATCATAAAGCGCAGTATACCTGTTATTTGAAAAATCTGATGTGTTTTGAATTACTTCCCTTAGCAATCTCTTTGGCACTCTTTCCTATATCAAGTATTGTGGCGCTGCTGAATTGCTTGTTAAGAATTAGCAGGCTGTTTGTAGGGCTCTTTGATGTTTCATTCAATTCTTTTGAATCAGCTAGCTTGTTTTTTATATTTTCCCTGCAAGAAGATAGGTCCTGTGCCCTTTGTTGAGTTTATCAAATATTTTGATAATACTGCTAAGTTTGGGGATAGATATGATGCGATGACCTTGATATTTACTGTTGTCATATTCTCCTATATTTGAACCCCTTTCATGCATATTTTGTTCTTATTCCGAGGGTAAAAACTTCTCTTCTTAGCTTTCAAAGCCAGTGTCACCCGTTGAAAGTTCTTACCCTTCCCCAGGGCTGCTTATGGGGGTCTCTATCGCCAGCTGATTAGAAATAATTTCTGGCGGTCGTTGAAATGCTTTGCTGATTTGGACTGCTCTTGCGTTTCCCTTTATATTAAAGTCTTTTAAGAATGCAGAAATCGGCTCGCCTATATCCTGTAAATTTGTAGTTAAATTGTACAGCTGAACTTCAATTTTTTGAGGTTTAAGCATGATATCCTATGGTACATTATTCTTCCTCCGCTACGTTGTGGGTCTAATTTTTTTGCTTTATGCCGGTTTTATCAATAATGCATAGTAGGCAAACACACAGTGTTGGGTTATTTGTTTATATGCTGCACCTTTATAATCAAGTAGGCGTTATGTGGAGAATTTTCTGGAAATGAAGATTTCTTTTTTTTTGATCCGCAAGTCGCGTACAAGCGCTTTCCGTGATCCACGGGGATTATTTCGTCGTCCTGACCGTGAATTATCAGCACTGGACAATCAGTTCCTAGCTCTAATATTCTTGTTTCATTGTCCCAGTGCTCACTAATGAACCAGGTTCCTGGAACTCCAGCGTAATCTGTATCAAAAGGAGCTTTACTTTTAAAGCAATCGTATAAACTAGCAATATCATGCCAGTATCATATGATCTACGGGAAATTTTGTTTCAATTTTATTGTATAATGCGATACTGTTGGATATCAAGGATGGGTTTTGACGCGTGACATATCGACACACATCTTCTCCCGATAGAACTGGGATCGTTGTTCTGGTGGCTTGTCAATTTTGCTCACTTTTTTCACAGTACGTATAATTACTGAACTTTTGTCCTTATTTCTAAAGCTTAATTTCTGATGCGATGGTATTTTACCCACTTATATCCATGAAGCAAACCTGTAGATTTGTTTACCTTTGTACGGTTGCTTTGAGTTGTCATTAAAATAAAATTTTATGGATTGAAATTTTTTCTAAACCTAATAGGCAGAGATTAATTGCATGATTTTCTCAGGTCAAACGTAAACGATAGTGAAACTCTTAGGTAATTTCATACCTTTGACTAGGCTCTGTATAGATCGGTATGGAGAATGGAGTAAAAGTCCACCTATTACGGTATTCTGTGATGTTAGGGTTGACGCCAGCTGGCAAGCTGGTCCTGCAAAAATCGTACAATCTTTATAGCTTAAAGGCGCTCGTCAAGTTTATACTTAGTATCAGCTCGGTGTTTAATTTCACATTTTTCTACCTTTTCATACCTGTTCCAATGGATCTTCCGAAGCAGAGAATTGATTCTGTTGGGATACCTTTCCATACTAGAAACCTAAGCGCTGCGAGGCTCCACGTATCAATGGTCTCCTTAGCTGGCATAACGTCGTTTCGCAACCCGTAACCCGGATATTCTATCGCGCAGATGTTACAATTTATGTAGTCTCTAAGTTCTTCTAACTCTTCGCAGACGTCGCCTAAGTCGCACGAGTTGCCTGAAATGATGTGAAGGAGGTAACGTGCCTTGAAACCCTATTTTCACTTTTTTTGAAGCGTAACAAGAAAGCATAAATTATTATAGCTTAAACACGGCGTGGGTAAGTGAACATAGCTGGCGCTGCATTGATGTGGCTGCTGTCATCCGCCCTTAAGGAAGACAATATCACGCTTCACAGTAGAGGATTTTCCAAGACGTAACAAGCATTCTCCGGCAAAAACACTGACTACATTGTAGAGTGCCAGCTTCTGAGAAACTTGACATCGTGAGTATAGTGCTAGCGCAGAAGATTTTTTACCGTGCCAATACAGGATAGTAAGATCATTTGGGTAGTGTGCTTGCAAGAAAAGCGCTGGGAAAAAGTTCACCGATTCGCTGGATATTGTAGGATGAGCAGGGGGACCCACTGGAGGTATATGCTCGTCTATCCATATCAAGTCCTTTAGAGTCTCATCGTACTGCGCAAATCAAAAGCCATTAAAGGAATAAGGTAGGGAGTAGCAGTGTCCCCTCAATTTGTGACTGCGAAAGCTTCAAGTTTATGCGTAAGGCGAGCAGTTTGCGGTGTGTACGTTATGAGTCATGGGTCGCCTGCACCATCCATGAACAGCCCCGTTTTTAAATAGCGATGCAAAATAAGTCACTCAGCATAAGCAACCTTCTGTAGAGTATTTCGGTGATGCTACTATATTATGTTGAATTATGCTTAAACTAATCGGTAACGGTGCGATGCACAGTTCAGCTTCTCTGGCTTTATAGTGAGCTCATTTTTCGTGGCAATGAGGCCCCTGGAGGTGTCACCTGCTTTTTTTTGCGATGAATTTCACTTCCGGCGATGAAGTGATTGGAAGTTGCAAGAGATGCATGAGTTGCCATGGCACTACGGAGTTAGTTTAATAGTGTACCAGCGTCAAACGTTACCATAGCAAAAAAGTAATTTCAGGTGTAGTGCTAGTATGGTACTCCTTTTATGATCCATATGCAAGATGAAATTTATTCATTTGAGGCAGCCCAAAATTTTTTTTGCGATCCACAGATACACCGCTGCTCTGGAAATATAAGAGGACACGTGAAAACCGAAGGAAAATCTGGAATTTAGCTGGCTTACCGTGCTAACTGGGGCTGGAAATATAATAGCATTCGAGAGAGACTGTAAATTACCCATAATTGGAAATGATGCAACTTTTGGAACGAAAAAATTTGTTACAGAAAATGATTAAAGTCGTATCCGCGCACCTAATGTGACAGAGCTCAAATAGTTAACGCAGGACTACTTTTTGCTTCGAAGCTTGTTGGCTATTAGTATAAGCTTAAGCACGCTCAAAACAAAAAAGCTTCAAACACCACAGCTCTGTTGCGCGTGCACTGTTGGTTATCTTGCAGTGCCAGCTTCAGTTGAGACGTGCCATCCGCTCGGAAGTGCTAGGTTTGCTAAACAGCAAGCCCTTACATACATGTTCCTTCCAGAGAGAGTATAAGAGGGCCTTAAAGGAGGCATCACTATCCTTGTATCCCCAAGGCCATTCTCTAGGCAAAAATAATATTTCTGCTATTGCGGGTGAATAGATACCGCGACAAAAAATTCACAGCACTCGTGAAAAGTGCATCCATCATCATATTACGGCGAGTATTTCAGGGTGCAAAGTTCATCTATAACTTACGGGCTGCTAATTATGCAAAGGATTATGTAGATGCGAATCTTCTATTGTGCATGTCCCACCTTTTTGCATAGGTGCCTTGCGATTAATTAATGCCCCAGCAGATAATAGGCTTCCAACTTATAATTAGAAATGTTGACGGAAATACAAGCGGCTTGATAGATAGTACCACGGTTAAAAGTTCAACTATTTAAATTAGCCAGGGCAAGTATAAACGCAGAATCAATTGTGCTGAATTTCTAGCCGACACGGTTGACTTTTTTGGTAGAGCAGAACGGAAAGCCTGGGACTTCTTACTAAGAACTATGGACAAAAGAAATAATTAAGCGTTTTCACATCGAATTATGAGAGTATAATATATACCAGGGAGTGCCGCAATTACGTAGGTGCAGTATGAACAAATGACATAAAATCTTGGGTTTTTTCATAGCCCGCCTGCGGTAAAAATCAAGTCACTAGAACGTAACCAGAAATAGTATTATGAATTCTGCTAACTCCTGTTGAGCTAAGCAAGTCCAAAAATGCTTTCATTTCACAAAGAGTTGACTTAATGATATTACATGCTGCTGAAAGCAACGTAGTTTATCGTGCAATGACGTGCCATCCAAATTCGCAAGTGTCTCGCATACAACCGCTGCATCAAGGGCGCTATGATAGCTATTTTATTCATTCATCGCTGAACTGTGAACAACAGAAGTAGCGCTTGTTCCTAGCGTGCGGTGGATTTCTAACTTGTTTATAATTATATAGCTATAGTTTCAAAACCTATAGAAATCGAGTAATGTGTTATTGTCATTGCTAATTATGCAAATCTATTGTTACTGCAGCTAAAAGTCATCCGTAAAAAAAATTTTCTTTTAAATAGTGGCTTCTGCAAGCGGGTATACTGTCCGTATTAGCCTCGGTGGAAATGATCAAAGATGCAAATGAAAATTTGTGTACCAGACATGTTAACATGTCTCAATACAAAAAAAAAGCTGGCGGAGTTACGCATACGGCTTTACCTAGCCCATAGGTTGTTTGCAAGCCTGATCATTATTTTTAATGAATATCTTACCGTATTAAAAAAACCATGGCAGGACTTTGGTAGCGAATATAATTGGAACAGTGAGGTTAAGCGCAATCCACGTGGGGTTTCTTACACTCTTAAAAACCGAAGAAACCGCTGAGAAATCTTGCCCTAGTGCTTTTCTTAATGCATTCACGTATGGAAATAGATCTTACATTGCAAAAACATTTTTTTGAAGTGTGGAACCGCATCGGGCAGTGACTAAAACGAATTTTATCAATTATTGTGCATTTTATTAAGGAAAGATGTTTTAAGGGCTGGAAATTCGTTGCCCTTCTACAGCTTTTAAGCCTTTTTTGCTGTGGAAAATTGCATCTATAGAGATTATTAATTTGTGTGAAGCTTAGCCTGCTTAAAGCTTGACCGTATAGCTTCCTTCGTTGCTTGTACAATAGTCGGCGTCCCTTTAGTCTTCAGTGGCAAGACAGAATTCTCACATTATGTTCACATAAAAAAATTTAGGTCATGAGAAGTTTTCGAAACTGCGAGACCATGAACAACTTAATTAACTAAAACCCTTGCAGTAAATAAACACTCCTTATGAATGTACGGTCCCGTGTCACTAGTATTTTATTCAGAATACTTGACTTTAGCGATGTATCTCTCAATTGCTATACCTCGGGAGGCGGATGAATTTTATTTTCCCGTCTGTATCGCATGCTCTCAGCCGTGTGCAGATTCTTAGTTTCCCAGTTATTTCAACCGCAAAGCAACCTCCTGAGCATAGTCAATTTTTACATCATACGGTGGACTATGCAATGATGGCTGTTATTTCTTTGGCTCTCTCTTGTAATAGGAGCGTGTTGCACCTACAAGTAGTATGCAAGGAAAATGAATTTCGTAAATACTTCGAGTCCCCCAGGATGCTTGACCCGCTTATTGCTTTGCATATTGTACAAAACCTACTAACATCTCATTTAGCACCTTGAGTGAATTTGGTTAAGATAGAAAAGGAATCTTAACATGCCATCTCAATAGTAGCAACAATTTCACGCCTTCACATGCCCGCACGGACTTGCTTAGCATTCCACGTTTGTGACTATGTAAAAAATATTTGGGCCTTCTATCAATATTTTGACTTTGGCATCGTATTGAAATGTATATTCAGAACTACACGTTCCTTCTAATCATATTAAATGTCACGGTAGCATGCTCCAAATGCTGGCTTACCTTAATGAATTTCTGTAAAGTGACAGCAGTCTGAGTTTATCATATATAGTACAATATGTAGATTGCATCTAGCAGTGACATCAAGCATAAGAATGAACCGCTTAACTGCAGGTCGCCACAATTTTTTTTATGTGAAATCATGGCAATTATATAATACTAGCTGAAACAATCTTGCTTGTTGAAATACCAACTAGTCACTACAGTTTCAGGACAGCAACGCGTTAAACTTCGAGGAACGATTAAATAATTCTAGAGACACTGCAATAATCTTTTCGCTGCTTTTCCAAGAAATATAAGGAAAAGCAAAAACCGCACCAGAAGCGGCTTTTGAGTTATGTGTATCAGGAGCGATACCTGCTTGAAAATTACTGAATTATTTCGAATGAAATTTTCCAGGGAACTGTTACTCAAATAACGTGCAACTCACAGTAATTAAGGTTGCCTCTATCGCGAGGTCAAATTTCGCCTGACGCCACCGTGACTCGATGATTGCTTTATCGCTAGTCCTTTCAAGCTGGCTCATCACAATTGAGCATACAGCCAAAGGGTACAAATTAGTATGTGGATTCAAGTTTTTGAAACAAGTCGTATTATCAGAAGCAGAACATAAAGGCTGTACTCGGGGTTTATCGCGTTATATGTGTGAAGCAGGTAGTGATTAGCGCTACCTCGGACTTTTCGCTGTGACGTGCAAGCCTTGAGATCTCTGAATATAAGCCAGACAACCGATCATTAAATGTGTGCCGAAGATAGTAATATTCATGCCTTGGGTGTACTCTTCCCTAGCACTCCAGCGGTAGCGAGGTGAGACCTTTTTTTGAACACCGCCACTTGAAATGATGCTACTGTTTTTTTGTTAACCCTTGGCTGGATACGCGGTATAAGCCGCAGCAAGTAATCTATACAAGGTTGAGGTAGATATATCTAACAACTCCAAGATTCTATTAGAGGCAGCCACAGGACAGTTTTCATAGTAGATAGCAAGCAGCGCGCCGCATGTCCATTTCGCGATAGTACTGATGTGTCATCATACTGCCCTGATGCAGAAAATATTCAATTTAACTGAAGATTTCATACTTCACGATGCATCAATAGGAGCTAAAAGTCCGCTCAGCGCGTAATTTTCATTGTTGAATGCTTGCCGATTGCCAATATGAGGTTGCGAGAGAGCAAGTTTGGGCTCATTGTTGCTGCCAGTCTCATCTAAAGCTAAGGAGTGGCGAGGAAAAGTGAGCGTCAGCTCTAAAGCATTATTGTGGCAAATTTACAGTCCATGCAGTTAGTTTATTACGGGAATGGATAAGTAATCAATTGGCATTGCATTTGGAAAATTTACTCTGAAGCCTTTAACTGGAGCTTCCCAGCACATAGTTCCATATATCGGAAGCTTTTTCGTTTGTGATGGTCCGAGGCTTACTCTGCCACATGGCTTTGCTATAAATTTATTAGGGGATTTATTTTCTTTTATGACTGTCTCGGCATAAAATGCTGCTTCCTCCCCATTAGGTGAGGTTCCTGCAGTTTCTGTGCCTTTCAATGGGGATGCCATCGTGGCTCTCAGTTCATGGGCGCTCTTTGCTTCAATTTCCATCTGCAGCGTGGATAGTTAGTCCACCTGAGAAATCTTATAACTGATGAAGCTACTTATTTATTTTATATCAATGTAACTATGTGCTAAAACAAGTGGCTATATACCCCCCTTACTATGGAACCAGATAAGAAATCCACTATAGTTTTGGACAACGGCTCTGGTTTCATAAAACTGGGCTGGGCTGGTCTCCCTGTGCCGAAGTATATCATGCCGAACTGCATGGGAACTCATAGGAAGCGACAGAATGTCAGGCACTTCGCCGATCATTGCTATCTTTTGCCGGAGTACTTCTGCCACCGTCCTTTTTCCCACGGACTGCTTGTCGATCTGGACTTGCAGCGAGATATTTGGGATAAGGCTTTTGGTAAGGGTTATCTGAATTGCTCTACGGAGGGATTGTCTATATTTGTGACGGAACCATTTCTTTCTCCTGCTGCTATTCGCCATTCTATGTGTGAGATACTTTTCGAAGACTTTCAATTCTCGCAAGCTCTGATTCTCCCTGCTCAATACGCTGCTCCATATGGTTTTTGGGGAAGATCTTGGGCTGGAGTAAACGCCTCTTCATCGTTATATTCTAAGGAGGCATCAAATTTCCAGGTACTATGTTGTGATTCTGGCGGTAAGTCTGGATATAATACAGACTGTTTTCCTGGAAATTTGCTTAAAAATATTGAAGCAACTCCCAATGCTACATTGATTGATACGGAGCAACGTGCCTCCAAAACAAGAGCCCATTCGGGGAGTAAAAATTTCTCAGATCATAAAAGAGAAGTCCACGAGCTTTCCTGCAAACCTGGTGTTGACACTTCGTTTGACGAATTCTACAAACATGGGGAGGTTGTGCGAAATCCCTGTTGCCTGGTCTTGGATTGCGGATTTTCCAGTTGTCAGACAATGTCATTCTTTAATTGTCAACCTTTGCAAACTACCGCCCTTCGTATTGACATTGGTGGCTTTCATCTGAACACTGTGTTGAAAAATTTAATGGCGTTTCGCTCTGTGGATCTGGGACAGAACGAACTCTTAATTCAGCATGTAGGTATTGATTTTTTATTTCATTCTGACATTCAAAGATAATATAATTAGTAAACTGTTATTCCTGCCTTTAATATAGCTTTCTTTGAAAATATTGTACCTTCGTGTAATTTTAGATTTGTGCTCTTGTCATAGTAGAACTTATTTTTTTTGTGATTTTTTTTTTCATCGTATGCCATTTAGTTAAAGGAGAGGTGCTGCTACGTATCGCGAGACTTTTCCAGCGAGCTCTTTGCTGCGAAGAAGTGGATAAGAAGCTCTGGGAGGCCTGAACCTGGCTTACATGATTTGCGTTGTGAGTTCGAGCTTCCCGATTATGGTGTAAAAAATGTGAGTGCTTCTTCTAGAGATATGAAAGAATTGGTATACTGCTTTTTCAATGAAGAGCAATTAAGGTCCTTTAAATCTCATTTATAGTTATCCGTTCCCGTACCGTTTTTATTGAATTTGTGACTCCCATGCGTTCGCACTCCCTAAAGTCCCTTTTCTTGCAATTTTACGTGGTGTTTCTGAAAATTTAATGAATTAGAATTCCTTTTATACTTATCTCCATTTTTTTCTTTGCTTATTTTATGATGCTCTTTTCATTTTTGCCTCAATTTTGAAGGGATAAGGAGCTTTTGTTTTTATTATTTCTTTACGGATATAATCATTTTCCTGGCTTTTATTTGATAAGTCCATATTTGAAGTCTTTTAAGCTGAAAAAATTTCCCGTTAAATCCGTCAGAAATCACTTTTGATGAACTATTTTCAAAAGGATGAATCGAAGGCGAATCTTTCAGCCTTTTATCATTCCGAGGAATCTTCTAATATCAATGAGCCAATTTATGGAACGTTTAAAAATTGTGCTGAGTCTACCAGTGAGTCAAGGGTTCAGCATAAAACTGAGCTTCAACTTCAAGATTCTTTAATTATGGAGTCTAGTGCACCGTCAGAAAATCAGCACGATTTTCAAACTTTTGGATATGCGGATGCCACAGACGAGGGCAGACAAGCGGTTATGCTTGGTAGCGAGAGGATTACAGTGCCAGAACTATTGTTCTGTCCTCAAGGTATGAAATGAAGCGCTTTTGTTTAATCTGAAAGGTCAAATTCGCAATGAGGTGCTATTTTTAAGTAGTTTCTTTGAATATGAATACTATGGATAATTGCTGTATTTTAAGAATTTTGCAATTATTTTTATTGCTCTACTTGTGGCTTTAATGCATTGCTTTAATTCTGTGGGGTTTTTTCTTCCGTATTTTTGAGAACTCGTCTTCTCATTTTATTTTATTACTGTATTAAAATCCCTACTTTTCACCATGCTTTATTAATTATCCCGCAGACGCGCATCTTAGTGAATGTGGAGTTGCTGAACTGGTTTGCAGATCAATATCCCTAGCCCCAGTAGAGATGCAGCCGCTGCTGGCGCGTCAAATTCTCTTAGTCGGGGGTTCAACGAAGTTCTGCGGATTTAAGGAGAGGCTCCTCAAAGAGCTGAGAATGTTGCTTCCTGAGGTTGGCATGCTTTTGGGCGATTTTTATTTGGAAAAAAATAGACCGAATAGTAAACGAATTTATATGCCTTCTTTTGTTTATTCTGTAGTTTTCTATTTACATCAGCAGCTATTCCGATAAATTTATTGGTATAATATCTGTCGATGGTATAATTCGCGCTTCTGCAAGTATTCCCGATCAGAGACCGGGTTGCATTATTGTGCTGCAAAAATATTTTTGCCTCAATTCTTCTTGTATGCAGCAATGGAGGATTACCGTTTACCAACATGCAAAAGGTTCTTCGGAAAGCATTTGGCGTGGCATTAGTGATATCTGCGGAAGTCAAGATTTTTTTCTAGCAAATTGCATTACCAGATCAGAGTTTTTAGAGTCTGGAAATAGCAAATTTGCCCCGTGTAGTGATAGTTGGCAAACCCTATCGTTTAATATATAAGTTTTAGTTTGCAAAAATGGGTAAAGGCTTGTTGGATGAGGAATAATCAGATTTGATACAACAATTTTGAAGAATGAATTCGAGCATTACTCGCCAATTTTAGCTATATCATCTTTTTGCCACTTTTTTATAGCTCCGTGTTATTTCCCCATGAAGCGTTTAGCACAACGCAAGTTGGATACTTGTTTCGCTCTTGCATGGACCTCTTCATGCATCCGTCCTCTTATCGTGTAATAGCCATTTTACACTAATTCCTCCTTGTACCGACCTTTTTCTACGCATGCCTTGAAAGGGCTAGGTTATGATGAGTGCCCGGGTTCTTGCATTTATTCAATTTCCTAGCTGTATAAACCAAAGTTTATTAATATTTTTGAAAAATAACTCGTCATAAATACCTAGTATTGAAAAAGTTATTCACTGCCTTCTTTGCAACTATTTGCACAAATATTCCAAGCTTTACCACTGACGTCCTTACCGTATGCCTCACCGCTGCAGCAGTAAGAATTGTTGAAGTCGTTTTTAGCTGTGCAAGTCTGAGCAGCTCCCCTTAATTTTCGTGACCACCAAAAGATGGCAACACCGCATATCTATCTCTGGGTATGTAAGCTAGCTAGCTTCTCTTTGTGGACACCATTTCCATGTGTATTAAATTTAGTGGTAGTAATTCAAATGATGAGCAGGATATTATTTCTGCTTATTAAAACTGCTGAACAGCGCGGTGCCTTCGTTGACAGTAGCACAACTGAGATTAAATTCTATTATTGTGTGCGTGCATCGCGCTTAGCACAGCTGGGGATGATCGCGGTTAGTTTAATATGCACTTGTCTTCTTTGGAAATTAGTATAGCTTGGGATATCTTAATGGCAGATTTGCAGCTTCAGTACTTGAAAATACATCTGCTTGCCACTACATCGTAGAAGTGGTCTTGTGTGTTTTCGCACGGTCAACTTCTTTCCATTGAGACATTATCCTTTCTAAATATCTGGACGTAATAAAGCCTTTAAGAATCTATTCCTGCATGCACCTTTAGTAGCAAATGACACTAAAGGTGGATAGTACTGCTATGTACTCTCATATGTAAATAGGTAATTAACCAATCAATTTTTCCCAGTAGGTTATTCCAAGTAGATAATACGACTAGGGGCTTTTAAAATTGTTGTACTAAAGTTGCCTCGATGCTGATTTAAGAAAAAGGGGAACTTTATATGTTCAACAATGCTGCAGGAAGCAACAACACATTGTATTCGCGGTTACCCGTAACTCATCTGTGGGTAAAGATTTTTTTAGCGGAAAACCACTTTGGACGTGTATTCCGTAGACTTTGTCCTTTTATCTCGTAAATTCATAATATTTGGGCTTTTGTCAATCCTAAAGGGATATTCTCTAATATCACTAAGGAATTCACGTTCCCTTCTGCAGAATGTTGCATCTCTCTAGACTGAAGATTGATTCTTACCTTAGCAGCCATACAAAGTAGCCTAGTCACAGGGCTCACATTTGTTATTGGATAAAAATCATCGCCGATGAATATCACAGAACAAAGCGGAGACAACGATAGCAATCGTGTAGAATATATCGCCTGCCAAGAGCAGGGAGACTCATGAAAACAGCGAAAAAGCGTGGTCTTTAAAAGGGTTTACCGCCGCATGCGGACTTCTTGGCAAGTTAGAATAATTTCAATTGCATAAAAATATGGGGAAATTTATTTTGAAGATTTGCCAGCTAGCATGTCATTTTTTAAACTTCAAGCGCACGGAGTAGCTGTAGGACAGTCTCCTTGTAAGATTAAATGCAAACAGAGAACAAATAGGGTGTTTTGGCGAACGAGATATCCTAGCGGATTTATTTTTGAGGATAAAGTAACCAACGGTATTCTTAGCTTCTTTGTAATTTCCAACGCTTCCAAAAGTTTCTTTTAGCCAGGAAATATAGGGCTTTTTACCCAATTAAATGACTAGATGGCTCTGCCAACTGGTTGTCGACTGAAAGGAATAATGGTACACCCAAACATTCTTCCTTGCAAATATTTAATCTCCAAAGTGTACGTCAGGGTAACTGGTACTTTTATGCTCCAGGCCCCGATATCACCCTTTTCAAAGCTAGTTTACTCCAGAAGCGATAACATGACCCTTACTGGAAACCAGAAAGATTTTTGCAATGAGTCTGGAAACCACATGGAAAGGATTTCCGCGTTAGTATGTGCTACGTGCACAAATTCGTACTGATATCGCTAATGTTGAGCGAATGATATACTGCAAGCGCAAATCAAGGTAGGAGTCTAACTATAGTTCTTAATAATCTAGTTCAATGACTACTGAAGCTATACTGAAAATAATCACAGGAGGGAGTGCAAAAACGCAGCTTTAATTAAGCTTATAATTGATAGTGGTGCTTACTGGATAAAGTTATGCAGGTAGCTTCAACCATAGACACGTCGCGCCGGACTCAGCCTTAGGCAGCTTGCAGAATGCTAAGAAACAGGACATCAAATTGCTAGCTCGAAGGTAAAACTTGGGGTATCCTCAAGTGAAGGGGTCTGAAAGTTGCATTCCTCTGTGCCATGAGGTCGGCAATGCGATTATCAGGCACAAAAGACCACGATTTACAGTTCATAGCATTACTATAAACCATTAGGCCCTCTAGAGAAGCAAGACACATTCAGCATACACATGATCATATCATTTTACTTCTATGTACCACATCCGCAATTCTAGCGCCCTTGCGCATATTCCCTTCTTAGGCCTAAACTCAAGCTACATACCGCCTTGCCGAAATGCTGCCAGCTTTTAATCCTCCTGAGACAAAGTTTCCTCCTCTTGCTCTTTTGGTGTATGAGGAACATCATCTATTTTGCTTCGAGTATCAGGCACACTGAAAACATCCTCAAATTTCAATACATCAGAGTGGTTATTCAGCATTTCATTTAATTTTTCCCGAAGCTGAGAATTCGTACTCGCTATGGAATCTGGATCATCGTCATATTGAACAATTTCTATTGAGAGCGTACGATCTGACGCATCTTGATTTTCTTCATCCATGTTTTCATTTGACACAATTGTCAATAAGACTTTTGCTTCCAAGGAAGAGTTCGAGTTACCATCTCCACCAGCTTTCGGCAGCTCGACCCAATCGCTCAGGGTTTCTAAATACATATAAAAAGGGGCACAAACTTATCAGATTCTCTTAAGGAGGCACGTATATTATTAAAATAATATCATCAATTATTTCATACTGGCAGAAAAAAAGAGGATGAACCAGTATTAAAATAATTCTAAACAAACTCCTTAAAAACAATAGGCACCTTCAGAAGACATTGTGATAACGCATGCAAATGTTCCTTTTATGCTATCAAATATGACAGTTTTTAGCGGCCATAAAGCCAAGAATTACTCAAAATTTGTGCGAAAAATAATATCCCTAAGATAGGGATTTTTTTTTATTAAAAAATACCTCAAGTCACTATATAATAAAAGTAAGCCACAGACGTAGACCAATTATGATCAGAAAGCATATCTAGCAAGCTTTAATGAAAAGGAGCCCATCAAGCAGAAAATTTTGCGGGCCATAAGCCATCCGTACTAGTCAATTTTATAAGAAATATTTTCTTCAAAAACAGGTCCCCAGCAAGAAAGTATCGCAAAAAGCTTCAGCTAAAGGATAGTCTACTGCGAAAGCTTGCAATCCGGACAGAAAGCACAGCAGCAAAAAAAAGTAAAATTTCTGATTGTGCACAGGGTATACAAGCAAAACTTGCAAGCCGTATCGAAATACATAAGCGGCAGTACCGAAATATATAAGCTGTACAGTAAGTCCTGCAGAAAACACACTTTGAAGGTAACCACTCACTTGTTAACAAATGAACCAGCTCATCTAAATCATGAGCAACTTCTTCCGGGAATATCTCAGTACGCGCTGGCTTCCTATCCAAAACACGGGATTCTGTGCTACCCGCTATCTATAAAAGTTAACAGAAGTAGAAAAAAAAATTGGAAATGCTGCTAACTTACTCAAACAAGTTAAACATGTAAAAAGTTTGAGTACTGCAAGGAAATCAAAATCTTGGGAATTCCAATATACATATAGGAATCAGAATGCTTTGAATTTTACATTGAGGGTACCTTGCTATAACCGTTTTCATCAGCAGCGACTCTGAGTATACTTTAAGCTAAATGAACGAAAAGCACAATAGCCATCTATGCTGGAAGGAATAACTCTTACTAACATATCATGATGGAAATAACCAGTAAATTAGTAGAAACCAGCCAGTTGATTTTTTATGGATAATGCAAAACCAGAAGAAGCCACGAAAAATCAAAGCCCATTTGCGAAAAAAATTTATAATTAATAAACTACAGCTACACATATTGTGCTTCAAAGGCAAAAACCGTGAAAAGCTACAAGGATCATTGGGAAATCGATGAACGCTTCAAGTCCCTTACTTTAAACACTACAAAATCTTTAGCTATACATGCTGCTGGACAGTAAACATAATTCCACCTATTCAGGGGCACCTACATCAAGAAAAATTTAACAAAAAATCAGGGAAAATCAGAGCACTTTCGCAATTATTGCAAAATTAGACCTTTATACCGATGAAATAGAAGATGATCAAGCGATATAACAGAACTCTATAAATTTATACATAATTCATAAAATAGCCCCTTAACTAGTTTCATACCTTAGAGCACAACAAGTAGGATCGCTGCGATACTTCCCCGAGCGACAAGACAGGAGCCTCAGCAGGGATGGCCTGCCGGTATATTTGCAGGCTCTCAGTATAAGGACGAACGTCCAGTGTATTACTCACGCGAGACGAACGAACACCAGAGTCACTAATGAAAATTGGAGACCAAAGTTTTTGCAGGTTATAATCTTCAAGTTTCTCTACACCATGTTGCAAATACTCAAAGATGTTCGGGATTTTGTAAAGATCTAGTACTCTCAGATTAAACGCATGTTTTATGTCCATTTGAAAGGGTTTCAAAGTGTTTGTATTCACAGGACCGATGCTACTGTCGCTGTTTTTGGGAGGCTGAAATAAAACCGAGTTGGTCTTACCAAGCTTAAGTTCCAGGTCACTAGCAGTCATCTGGGTAACTATAGTTCGAACCTCTTCAGGAGAAACTTTCATAAGTTTATCTTTTTCATATTTTTTATCTACGTATATCCGTTGATAAGTGAAAGCCTGCTCTAGAGTGTTTACTTCTATAGCTAAAAGATGAAATGCTGCTACTTCGCCCTCGGGATTTTTCGCACCGAGATGATTATAACTAAACGAAACGGTGTCAATGCGCTGTTGAGGTGGTACCTCGAGAAACTCCATTACGTTAAAAAGCTTATACTTACTGGATTTTGTTTTGCTATCACGATGTCTGAGAGAAGTTCGGGGTAACTTGGTCGTCCAGCTAACATTATTATTGTGAAGACCAGAAACTTTCACACCAAAAATTTCATCTGGATACTGAGAGAGTTGTTCAAGATCAAGCACTATCCAAATGGCGGATATTACCACTGCGGAACTAAAGAACAGCTTTCCAACAGAGGACTTTAAATTAAGAATAGAGTGCAATGGAGGTAGGCCCAAACCAATTAGATCTGAACCAAGGGATGCATGAACAAGTGTATCCTTTTCTGTTTCAAACGAAATTTCATTGTCTGAGTACCCATTTGGCAATAAATTATAACTGGCAGCTGATAACAATGGATCAGTTGCCGGCAAAATGCTGAAAACCTCCTCGTCGGAAACTCTTTTTAAAAGCCAATAGCCTTGCCATTCTGGCTTGAGCATAGGTGGCAAGCCATAAGAGTAATCGTGAGGTAGCCAGCTTTTGCCGGTTAAATTCGATAAGCCATTGAACGTCAGCATGTGTGAGTGTCCTTCCCATCCTGAAGGAACTAATCTTATATATACAGGTAAAAGCGTCAAATCGCTATTCCTGACAGGTTTTTGATCGTGAGGGAGAGACGTGCTCACGATGCTAGAGGATATTAGAGGCTCACAGATGGCATCATTTTGTGATTTAAGGAAGCAAATCGCATCATTTCCAGATTCTAAGGTACTCTCCTGGGTGAAATCCCAAAGATACGAGAAATCATCGTCATCATGAAAAATGTGATTCAGGTTATTCAGGACTGACAATGGAAATCGAATACCAGAACTATCCCCACAGACGTTGCTCTCTATGCGAAGGCCCATTGGCCTATATGATTTTTTGAATGAATGCTTCCATGAATAATCATCAACTTGGCGATACCTGGGAAGATCAGCATATGAGGCGCCATCCAAGATAATATCTCCGGGGCTACTAAGGTGGAGTAACGCTTCCGTACACTGAGCAACGGATTTTTGCAACGTCGGATCAGTTAAAATCTCTTCGGGAAGCCAGGAACTGGAACAGGGGGATGTGGTCAAAGGGGAACGATGTACCACGGAGTTATAAGCGTAAGCCACCCTGCTCTCCGAATTTATAGGCCCCAGAGAGGTGAGTTTTTGGGAGGCATTATTCTTAGGGCAAGTAGCACTGTATGAACTTTCATCAATCGCTACAAATGAGCATGACGGACCGCTAGACGATTCACATAGAGGATTAGCAACCTGGAAAAAATACAAAATTCAAATAAAATTTAATACCAGTAAGAAGTTATTCTAGGAATACACCGTGTTTTTTGACCGAACCTATGCAGTATTTCATGCAAAAAGTATAGTTCGTCACCTGAGAGGGGAGCACCTGGTTGATATCCACATACACCCTGCTTCTTGTTATGCTAACTAGAGCATCCGCAGCAGAAGAATGTATGCTAAGCGACGCCATGGCAAAGGAGGATGCATTATTGTTGCATATAACCGATTTTCCTCCAGTACTTCCAGGCCTAAGTTTCCCGTGGCTCAAATAAAAATTAGAAGTGATCGCCGACAAGCCGATTATAACGGAAATAATACGCTTGCACGAATTATTCTTCGATGCACATGGCATTTTGTGGCTTTCCTGCCATAAAGAAGCCATTTCAACGACTAATATCTATCAACACACACAACATTACGGCAAAATGGAGGCCTGACAACGCTGCAAGCAAGTACCAATTAAAAGATGCGCTCAAAATCTTACTAAGTTACCGGTAACGCGCAATATTTTTAGGTAGCGCGACGTCGAATTACTCAAGGCTACATGTTTACATAACTTACAGGATGCATCCCTGATACTTGATGGAATATTCAATGACAACAATAAGTGTCAGAATTTGTAAAAAGCTGCACCCATTGTAAACTACGACGGTGATAGGCGCGTAGGATAGTGGAACCACTGTATGATACTGCTAGCGACGTATTATTTTCCTTATCTGGATACGATCAACTGTGAGGTCGAGGAACTGCCTTTTGTTCACAGGACCTTGACTGAAAGTCATGATACATTATCTGGCTCTCCAAAACGTGGATGCAGGTAAATAAGGTATGATTGGTAACTTACTCGCTCGCCCTAAGATTAAAATATACATTCATTGCGCTTTGACTGCCATCGTGACGACGAAGCACGTGAAGGCATGCTCATACCGCGAAAATGACCGTTATAGAGAGGACTCGCTTCTTCAAAAACAAGGGATAGGATTAGCGAAGAAGCGATACAAACGTTCGCATCAACACGTGAAAGAAGTTTCAATAATAGAGAAGCACTTATTGAGAGCTAGCTATGGAAAATTATGCTATCCTTTGTCTCTAAACCAGCTGCTTTTATCAGTGAGATAAGAAATGTAGCTATATGTCTTGTGTCAGGTACAGTTAAATTTGGCTGGAGTCGATGTTTGTAGGACGGCGGAATGCTGACTCAAACAAAAGAGAGGCTAGATGATGGCCTAAACTTGGGTGAATCCTGTTAATCTATAGGTTCTAGAAAGACGGTCTTACTTGATGTTTATGGGATACGCAAGCACTCCGCACAAGAGCAAGTGCACACCTAGCGTAGTAGAACCTAGGAATAGTAGCTACTGTAAAAACCAATTCACTGGTACGGTTTATGTCAAGCGTCGCTTGACTCATTGATTGGTAAACTAATCCGGCGTAATATACTTCCATTTGGCTGGGTTGTCAGGAAGTTTTATAAAAAATTTTGTATCAACACTGCGAACTGGCCAGTACTACGGCTGAAGCGGCGGTGTAATCCTGCAATAAGATCCTAGCATGGTTGATAGGTACACTGAGTTGGACGTTTAACTTTACCAAAAGTGCTACTCTTAACTGCGTTGCTAACACACATTACCCGGGGCAAACCCCTCAGAATGCTAGAATGCTAGTGACTCCGATTGTAACTTCATTGTAAAATTTCCTTCTCTAACATCGATTATAGCCTTCACTTAAGCAAAATTTGACTGTGATATAGTGCTGGCGAATATTAAAACGCTAGAAGCATTTACGTTGATATTATAGGAGCTTTTTTTTTGAGAAGCCATTAGCATGCATTAGTTATAAAACTAAATCTGTTTAGTATAGAGCTCTTTGGCATTAACGTGTATCTTGGCATAGACGGAATGTATTTGGTGTCTTTTAGTATGAGAGCAACTGGTACTGCTGGCTCTGTGGTGAAGACGTAAACTCAAATTTCACTGCACAACTGTGGAAAGAGAAGCTTTCCATGGGCTTTCTTAAAACAAACAACATACACCAGAAGTGATACGATATTCGGATCCGTTCAAGAGGTGTAATAATCGCTAAAGCATGTGAAAGACTATTTCACGAAATACTTCGCGGTAGTATATTTTCTTTGGAAAGGCCTTAATATTTTGAAAGATGTTTTGTCTTAGGCACTAAAAACGCGTTACACACTAATTAGGACCAAAAAAGGTAGGCGTAACATGAACTTTTGTTGAAAAAAGGTACACATGCAAGATATTTTTTGCGCTTACGAACAGAAGCATCATTGGGTGAAATTTTTTCCTAAAAGAGCTTTTTATAGAAGGGCTTTCAACCAGTTAGGCTAATTAGAAAGTAGATCTCTTATCACGATTACTCACAGTGACCGATAAACTATAAAGCTGATATAAAGAATACAAGCTGCTCATTAGTGTATTATCTTCTTTATGGCCTTATCTTAAGAGTTTAAGCAGTATCATAGAGATTAGTTGGCTCTCCTTTACGTACTTTCCTTAATATAGGGGAAACTTTCAGCAGTTCTTACTACAGTACATTATAATTCAAAGTTTAGCAAACGCAGATATCGCATTTAGGACTGCTAAGTAACATTGATTCTCCAAGGTGGTAAATCATGGAAGGGCAAAATGTAGAAATAAATGTCAACATAAAGTGAGTCCCCAATTACCTCTAGGCAATAAGACACAAAGCAAAAGGAGTTAAAGTTACAAGTGACCAGGAGAGTAAAAATTGGATTAATTTAAAACTCTCGCCGTACTACCAAATATAGACATAACAGAGTAGTTATAATCTGAGCAATCTGTAGAGCCTGCACAAACTAACATTATAGCTTACTGTGCTCAGTCACGGTATCGCCAGTTTTACCAAAAATCAAGAAATGCTTATTTTATTCGATTTAGAGGAGTAAAACTCAGCTCACAGTAGAGTAATTATCGGCGGGTAGTACACAGACAAAACCCTTAGTGATTCAAGGTATCAAATTCTTCCGCGCACGTGCGTTTTAGCTCTCGCATAGGCGCTTCGTGTACTACACCAAAATAATGCTCGGTCCTATCGTACCGCGAGTAGGCTATGCATTTCAGCTACTCGTATTGCTTCCGTGAGCTCAGAGGGGCTAGGACCATTAAAGAAGCTTCCTTTTATAGCTCGAAACCACCTAGCCCGCTTTGAAGTTTAGAGAATACAGTATGTCTAATGAGAAAATAGCCTTTCTAACGTTTTGATTATCCTCTTAGTGCATATAGATTAATTTAAAAGAAAAAAATATCACTCTCAGACTTCAGTAGGCAAGTAGATATTTTTATATCATCGCGATACTACGCAGCTGCAAAGAAATACACGATTATTTTTCATATAATCATTGAGTAATTCATACATTTCTTAGTTTAGCTGTGTGAATTTTTCAAACATGGGGGCATCAAAAGCTCTATTTTTTTTTATTTTCGTACCTCTTTACGTTGAGGTCCTCTTTTCAATAGCCCACGAAGCGAACGTGTCGAGTGATCTCTTGGAAGATACAGACGTGTCTAAACAGGATAAGGAAACATTTCCAAAGACGACTAAATTAGGCGCCCTTCAAGCTGGCAGCCTATCCTTTGAAAACGAGGACGTCAAGGAGCTTAGCGCTATTACTAGCCTACCAGATTCATTAGTAGAAAAAACCTCTAACCTTGTAAAAGGATCTACGAAGTCTGAGAGTCCCCAAACTTTTCCGGCGAACGTGAAAAATGAAGCGGTTTGTGTACGTGCGACAGCTACTGGCTCTAGGGAAGAAAGGCAATACCAGTTTGTATCGTTAAACACAAACCATTCGTTTCCTTGGGCTTTTTATCTTAGAGAGGGAAACTAAATTGGGGAAGCACCAAAAATGAAACCGTAGAGAAATTTTCGTGTGATTTCTTGCCAGCATTCTAGCTTACGCCCTTGGTGAACATACTGCAAAAGTAGTGTAAATAGTACCTATGCAGAATTAAGTGGACATTATTTGGTCGCTTTATAATATGAATTTTTGGAAAAATAATTTTCTGTCGATACTAGTGCCTCGGGTGAAGGCGTCGCTAGAACATTATAACGCACCCAAAAAAGATAGGGCAATGCTAAAATATTTCTTTAGCTAAGCTTTTTCTGCCAAAGGTTTAACGTGTAACTTTAAGGAAAGGCATCGATACTTCATTTCGTTTGAAAAAACATGAAAATTTAGTATGCTCAAAATTTGCATACCACTGAAGAAATGCGCAGCGGTAAATTCTTTCTGTGAATTCGTGCTATAGAAGTAACTTGTACAGCTCAAACTATATAGTAAGATAACTGGAAGACTTGAACACCGAATTGTGAGAAGCGTTTCAGTGGCCTTCATCTGTGAGATTCCTAGCTATGACACTCTAGTTTTTTCACTGTGAGGGTTTGCAAATGTAGTTTTCGAGACTTAATAGCGTACCAACTAAAGATGCGGTCGATGCGAGACACATATATCACAATAAAACTAAAAGTCTCACTTAATAAAATTAATATCTGTTGAATATATTGAAATTTTGGGTGTTTTCATGGAGAAAAGTAGCTACTCATCGCACTAAGAAGCTCATATCAATAACTTTCAAAAATTCGCAAACTTAAGATGAGTACTTCTTAGAGCATAAATCAGGAGTGGCTGAAAGCAACTGGCAGAAAAATTTCTATACTTAAAAATGTAATGCAAACCATTACAAAGTTTTATTCGGTGAATTTGTATGCTTGTACACTTGAAGGAGGTGCAGCACCTCGAAATGGGCAGAAATAGTGCCTGAATTTGGTCCAAAGCTTCTGATTAGAATGAAATGAATGAAGCAGCTTTCTGCGTAAAAAACTTAATTTAGGCACAGTGTGCCATGAAAGCTATTAGCGTAAAATATAGCCATGTTTTTTATGGTACAGATGAGGTTTATTTTTGATGTCAGTAATTCTTGATTATTTTCTGTTTTATTCTTCGGAATAGCTTTCTAGGTACAATTGCAGCCTTTTTCATACAACTTATGCAGAGTTACACAAACCTTGAGGGAAAGAAGCTGCAATCTACAGCAAATTTTGAGGAAGATGGTGACCAGAATCAGAATTCAGTGGATATCGATACTGAGGTAACCAAACCATATTCGTACCCTCACTTATAGCAGTAGAGCCGCATTTTTCGAAGCTTAAAAAAAAAAACTATGTACCTCTAATAGTATTGATTGGCTATTATTTTTCATTTTGAGTAAATAATATTACATCGATTTCCGATACAATTATCGCACTTATCAAAAATTGTTATTTTTTGCTTAAGTTTTGAGATTTTCCCTAAGTATTTGTTGTAGTTCTAAAACCAGAGCGAAATATTGCTTGTGTTGATCATATAACATTAAAGAAAATGTCTTAGGTGAGAGTGCCACTAATTGCGCAAAATATGACCCATAAGAAAAGAAATTAAATTTTTTTGCAAGATAATTGTAAGGAGGTAGATTCAATCATCCAAAAAATATAACAGAATTGTAACATAAAGAAACGGTAATGGAATGGTGACCTACTAAATTGGACTGACCAAAATTTCACCGTTTCTACCATGAAAACAATAGCCACTCCTAAATTATTCTATATAGCAAAATTTTAAAAAAATAATTAGCCTTAGAAAGTTAATTTTTAACACCGACTATAAAAACAATCATGCACAGTCAAACTTAAAGAACACCAAAGCAAATGTGGCTTCTTGAGTAGTTCTGCAGCCATATTGTCATTCAAATAAATAGTATATACACTTATATGGATAATTATTGTCATTCATAATTTCATGATTACAGGTTAATACTACCAACACAAAAATTAGTACTTTGCAAGTTTCTGATGACGAGGCCATATCTGATAATGATGAAGCAATTGAAAA
>JADHZB010000199.1:0-58759 GCA_015657535.1 Nephromyces sp. MM_2019 | reverse complement strand
TATATATTTATATATAATTATAGAGCATATACATAATATGTATATTTACCCATATTAGATCGATTCTTGTTTTGAGGAGTTAATCGTGTAGGTCCATAATTTGAATTGGCTTCTTCTTCTGTATTAAATGAACTTTTAGGTGTGTAGTGTGTGTTGCGATTAGGTTGATTGTATATATTTTTATTTTCAGAAGGAAGTGTTTGTTTTGGATCTTTTATTCCATAATTATTATTATTTGTAAATGAAGGATTTGTATGATTGTTTGAATATGAATTCATATAATTTGAATGATCAACTCGCTGTTGTTGTTGCTGTTGTTGTTGTTGTTGTTGTTGGTGTGTGCTGGATGACATGTGAGCATAAGGTGTAGGTACATTTTGTGGTTGAATATTTTGTTTAATTTGATTATAATTATATGTATTTTTATTGAACATTTCATGATGATTATTATCTAAACGAGTTGGACTGCGTATTGGTTGATATTCTTGAGCACGAGGAGGTTGTGTAGGAGGGCTATAAATATTTAGATACACATATGTCTGTTATGTGGATGTATATATATATGTTGTATAGGTATGTATGTATGTATGTGTGTTGTGTGTTGTGTGTGTATGTATATCTGTGCTTACATATTAAACTATTTGAAATTGCTTAAATCAAGGAAACTTACTTTGTCATTGAAGGGATACGGTTCATGTGAGCTTCTACATTGAATTTCTAAAATTTATATTACATTTAAAGATTTTCTTATAAATGGAAATAAAGTGTAAAATTGTAGTTGATATATATATATTAAATGATCAAGTACAAAAACATGGTTATTATATATATATATATGAATATATTTATTTGAGATGCGAGATATATCAACTTTTTATTTCTGGAAAATACTATCAAAAGATATACATAATATTTTCCTTTCCCAATTAAAATTTATCAAAACACATATAATCTTATAAAATAGAATTATAGTTGTAATTTGAAAATTAGTTATTTAAACATAAATTATACATACTGGATGTGGGATCAGTGACATAGATGAAAGTCGTTCTGCTAAATCTGTGTAATCACCTTCTATAACAGTGTGATCATAGCTGATGAGGATAATTCTCATCCTGAAGTAAGTTAGGTTAATAAAGAGAGAAATGGTATCAATATGTTTATTTTATTTTCAAGATTTCATAAGCAATTACTTTGATTTATAGACATGGTAGGACGACATACGAATAAATTTTCCCCAGAATGTAATGTTATCATTCTCTTTGACACATACTACTTGAACACGATACTGGGGTGGCATCGACGCATCAGTCATATCTAATCTGTATGAATTGAATTAGAAGTTGTAACCAAATGAATTATAATTGTAATATAAACAAAATAGTGAATATTATCATAAGTTAACTAATTTGAGCGTCATGAAATTCGTGAGTGCATAGAATGTTTCATTCCTTTGATAAACACTTTGAATCCCATATTTTAGGAAATTTTTCTTAATCAAAAATATTTCAGTACATAAATTTCACAAGTGTATCATATTTGGAATATAGTATACAAAAAATGGTCACACTTAATACCAAGATATCTGATAAACATGCTGAGGATTAATCTTACAAAGTCAATGCGAATATTTTGAAAAAAATAGTGGATGTTATATATCGAATAATTTCTCAATTTTATTTTTATTTTTGTCAAAAATGTATATACATGAAATGAAGATACGGGAAAGTTGAGGCTTTGAAATCCCAGCAGAAACTACGAGTTGTGGATGTTCTCTAAATTGTTTTATATGTATATTTGCGGAATTTATACTTACATGACATTAGTTTTTCCATCCTTTTGTGGGAGTTCTTGTTCTTTGAAGCAGAGTAGTATCGGTGGATCGTTGGTTTCGGAGTAATCTAATACAATTTTTGTATCGTCAGTTATTGTAGTATTTGATAATTCATTAGCCAGCTTCTCTATATATCCAACGGATGCGAACCTTGGGAAAGAAAGATCCATTGTCTGAGTTGTGATTATGAATCTATGTATTACATATATTTGTATATATGTGCGTGTGTATGCAAATGCAAAAAATTGGGTAAAATGTTAGCAAAAAAATGATTTTTTTTATAAAGGGTCATAAAACTATATTCAATTTTAATCCTGTATTCATATCTAATAAGTTTCAGAATAGATTTTTTTCCATTGCCTCAAAAGCGAAAGAAGACAATCCAATAGTATACATTTAAAAATGTCTTGTCTTTGGTGTAGTTGAAGTTGCATATAACTTATATAGAGGATTCTAACTCGTGGAAACTAATAAGTGGAAACACAGTCAGTGAGGATTTACATTTATTTTTCTTTTTAGGTGAATCTTAGTATAAGAAGAAATAAGTCCAATGGTCTATGTACCATTTTTTGATACATATATTCAGATATCCAATGCGTCTTCGACTAACTTGTATACATACATGTGGTCTTTTAACATATTTGTTCATCTTTGATTTGCTTAAGAAGCGTGTCATTAGTATTTAATAGCAATAGCACCCACGTTGTGAATCACTTGTTTGTTATACTCAAAAGATTTATGACTCTAACATGCATACATGTATGCTTATAGATATTTATTATATTGAATGCCTATTGATAGCTTACATATGTTTTACCATTATATTGTAGCTTGCAGTATAATCTGGACATAAATTATTACATTTTTTTTAAATTCCAAAAAAATGGTAGGAATTTGAACTAGAATTCTATTAATTATAGGTCATATTTGCCTTATTATATAAATAAAGATAATGTATAATTGATAAGCTTATTATCAATTATACATTATGTAATTGAGTAAAATAATATACAATATAAATATGCATATATATATTCGGATAAACTCTTTTTGATTGTATGTTCGTATATATATATTGGTTATAATAATTTAAATTTTAACAATTTTTTGTAGAGATTTCAAGTTGTGTGATTAATAAAATTGAGATATTGATAAATGAGTTTCCAAACATCAAGTTCAAAACAAAAAACAAGGTAAAATATAACAATAACTCAAATTAACATTTTAATTACTCTAACTGCAATTTAAGTCATATGTTCAATGTTATATAAGTATTATGTAGAATAAGATATTGTATTGCTATTATGAAATCTCGAACTTTTGTATTTAACAATATCAATTCATTGTAATAATTCATAAATCGAAATTCAATATCGTAATATATCCTAATTTGAGACCAGTTAAGAAATAGTTCTATTTTGTAAATTCTGAATATATAATAAAACCAAAACTTATTATAAAGTCAAATAAAAGACAAAGATGGCTGGCTCATTACACAAATAAATATAGTGATGTGTTAACAACACAGATGTAGTAAGAAACAATTCATACATGATATATTTTTGTTTCATATTACAAAATCTAGTTGAATAATTTAAAATCAATTTAACAATAAACTCAACATATACAAGCTTTATTTTACATCATATATTTTTTTATGTACATAAGTTTGTACCTTAACTCGTTTATTAAGCTACGCACACAATATTTGTCAAGTTATACATACCTGAGAGCACGAAATTTAAAACACACTGATAAAAAGCACTCCTATATGTAATTTAATTCAAAAAAGAAATGTATAATAAAACATTACATGTATTAATATTGCTCAATTTTATTTGCTATACAAACACACATATATATATTTTACAAGTAGTGTAAATTAACTCAAGATTTAAATATGCACACAAAATATTAGATTAAGCACAGTTATTATAAAAACAATCAAAGCCATGCAAAGTAGAGTAGCTAGTTGGTTAATACACCTCTAAAAAGCACTTCTTAAGCTATTGCTTATTTCCAAGTGTTATGAATAAAAAAGCGAAAAAAATGTACACATTTAAATAAACACCAAACGATCTTGATGTCTACATTTGTATTAGGCATGCATTCTAACAACCATTTGAATTTATATGCGTTAACATACACACACACCTTGCTCATAGTATGAGTAACAACATCAAACTTCAAATGTATTTAACACATACGTATATGAGCTCTTTAGAATTAAGGTAAATATAGCACAGTCATATTTAATAACAACGCTTTAACTTAGAATCGTATAATAAACAAATACTCGTGCGTTCTAACAACTTACTTACCCTTGAGATTAAAACTCATCTATTATTGCATAATTTGTATGAAGCATACATAATTCAGTTTTGATATAGACACCCAACTAATTTTTGATAAAAAATAAACTTTCCTACATACACATTATTACTAGATAAAACGAGTACTAACAAAATTTAATTTTGGTCAAGCATCTACACCTCATCTAACTCACTTAAAGGCAAATTTAATGTCTTATTTAAATGATTACAACAACATCTCAACATTGCCTAATATACTGATCCATTTTTAGGTTTATAACCACATAACAATTACATTCATTTGTTTATGGTCTCAATTTTTTTTTAATATTTACTTTATATATATATCTATATATAACACACTTTATCTATCGAAATTTACCTTGGAATTTTAACGATACCACTAAGATATGCTTCTCTATACTAAATATTATATGAGATCTTTTCTACACATTTGATTACCATACCATAGCTAGAAGACAATTACCAAATATCTTAGAGGTAATCTGAACATACACCTGATTCATATTTCCCCCAATACTTACACATTACTTATTTCATCTTGTTAAGTACAATCAAGTCTATTACCTACTAATGCATATCTAGATACATAAGCATAAATCTATAGATGCTATGTGTGTTTTGTATATGTTACAGACATTTACTATATACCCATCACACATAGACACCTAATAAGCTTTATATATATAAACAATTATATGCACATATTTATATATATATACTTAACGTAAAGGCATATGCTTACTTCACGCACATACCCATAAAAGCTGAAATACCATATTATATGAGTATATTTATACACCTATAAAAGATATGACCAATATACACTTTGTGCACACTAGCTACTCATTTTGATAATTCACAAGATTTGCTACTATCTCTTACAGCAAATTTATCTAGACTAACCGCAATAAAATGAATAACAGAAATACTGACGAGACTACTGAGCAAGTGCGCTTGCTTAACAACCTCGCTTCTGAAGATGTAAATTTATACCAAGTAAAATTGCTGATATTTAAATAAAAAATGATGTTATCACAGCATTCCTGTAATCAATACCACAGATACACCAAGATACCATTATGAAACATGCACCGGATTGGAAAAGAGTAGAAAGTGCGAAAACCATTACTGAAGAAGAAGCACAAATCTTATCAAGGGTTCATGGATACAGTTATGAGATGCTTGATAATATGATACGAAAGGTACACCTCTTATCTAATTTTCAGCTAAAGAAACTATTGATTCTTTATTTTCATACTTCTTAAGCATCCGGAAATATTAGTGGCAATGATGAAGGTTCTTTATTTCGCTTCAGATCCTCAGCCATCCCAATATGTGCTCACTTTACTATATGAACTAGTTAGAGGTAAATAGGCTACAAATATAAGAGACTGCTAAAAAGCATAATCCTTATTCGATCATGTTTCCACATAATTATCACATTTTTCTATTAAGATCGAACTCTTGGTATACACTTCAACTTTTCTATATAACTTAGACAACGCAGCAAGATATGATTTTGTTTACAAAACCCTAGAAGACTTTGATGTCCACAAAGCATTCAATCAAATAATACTCAACACAAATGCAGATGCCTATTCTGCCGATCGTGCAGCTTTCCTATTGTCATCCTTTATGTGGTAATTAAGTATAAATACTAAAATATTCAACAAGAAACACATTTATAATTTCAAATCATTGTAATTGAAAACAATATTTTCAGCCGAAATAGATTTCAGAAATTCACGGATGAAAGTGTCCAATCATTCATATCACTCATGACCACAAAACAAACCAAGATATCTGAAAGCGGAAAGATGGATGTCTTTAACAATCTCTGCAAATATAGTAGGTTTTTCAAATAGATTAACAACTAAGGATAAATAAAAACCTAATTTACCACTTAAGATATAGAAATTACAGATGAACTTCCCATTCACACCATATATAAATTTAATTTCTAATAATTTTTTTTATCCAGCTGAATATCGTAATTTTGTCTGGGGAAATCAGGACTGTGTTAAATTGTAAGGCAATTAGAAAATTAGCTTTAAGTTTCCAAATCTTCTTATTACGTTTATTCTTAGTATTAAATCATGTTTGAATCCTTATTCATCTTCACCTAATCAACAATACCGGGCAATGTTTTGTGCTTGGCTTGCATCTTTTGAACCAAACCTTCTCCCAACAATAAATGAATCTGGAATGGATGCAGATATGTGTAAAATAATGAAAGACAATCGTCGAGAAAAAGTAATTATATCATTACTCATAACAATTAATCTTTTGTTTTTAACATTATTGAAACTCAGATTGTTCGAGTTTTTGTGAAAGCTCTCAAAAATTTCATGTCAAATGATGACATTGTGGAAGTTTTCATAAACTATGACGTCTTCAGGGTAAACAAATCTTTTCCCAAGCACCTAAGATATTGCCACTTTAAAACTATTGAATGTTAACAATTTCCAGATCTTAACAATTCTTGAATATGAAAAATGGAGAGATTATGAACTTTACGATGAGATAAAAGATGGCAAGTATCAACTCGATAAAAAAATCAAAACCTTTAGGTTTGTTAAAGCACACTTCAATCCCAAAAATTTTTAACAATATACTTTGGAAATTTTCTTCTTCAGCAATTTTGGCAGGTACTGTAGTGAGCTTGATAAGAAGCAATTGAGATGGTCCGTCCTTCATTCAGGTATCTAGTTTATTAGTTTTTTTTATGTTTTAGAACTCGCATAAACTCTTATTGAATAGAAAAATTTTGGAGAGAAAATGTTATGAGTTTTGAACAAGATGAATTTCTTGCTATTCGAAAGATCTTTGCGCTGCTCCAATCAACTGATCCTGAAACTCAATCCATTGCTTGTTACGACCTTGGCGAGTTTGCTCGATTCCACCCAGCTGGAAAGAAGTAAGCTCTAGTGAATTCATATATACGTTTCTGGTTTAGCAATTCTAAACTTGAGCAAGACAATAAAAATATAAATTCTCTTAGCTACATTTGACACCACTTATAGAGAATTTCAAAATATAATAAACTATTTGATAAATATTCTTTATTAGAATATGCCAAAAACTTAAAATTAAAGAGGGTGTACTTCTTTTCATTGATCATGAAACAAGGTAAAACCTCTTTACCCTGTTTAGATTTAATAACTAAGCTTTTATACCTTTTTGTGTAAATAACATGTAACAGAGAAGTTGCAAGAGAAGCTCTTTTGTGCCTACAAAAGCTTATGCTTAACAATTGGCAAGATGTCTCTGGAACTGTAAACACTCATTAATACTATTCTCTAAATAATTTTTCATTTTTTTAGCTGAAATGTTCTATATTCTTGAAAAATTTGTAATCATGTGTTCTATTATTTTATCGAAACTCTTCGGCAAATATGTAAATATATATTATTTACAAAGCTTAATTATTTTAATTTTTTAATAAATTCTATAGAAAACTGGAAAGCCTAGATTAGATATTTTTAAGCAATCTAAGCCTTGATTGATAGAACGAATTTCAAAAAATTTTCTTTAATAACTAGAAACAAAAGAATAATAACTTATTTCCATATATAAGCAAAGCAGAAATTTTATAACCTTGTTGAATAGTTTATAAAATTTACATTATGTAAATTAGGCTAGCATATTACCTAAAGAGATAATGAGCAGTTTGATTGTGAACTTAACAATATCAACTGTAGCTACAGTCTAGTTAAGATTGTCAAATTATACCCAATATATATTTATTTACTATTGACTGCGAGTTTAAACAAATATGTGGAATCTCTATTTCTATTATGTACCAATCTTATGTTTTATCTTAGTTTCCGGGGACCATTTTCGCTATACTAATAGTTTAAACAATTTGGTGAAACTAGAAAATGGACATAGCAATAAAAATAAGTTAGATGATCAGTATCATCCACATCATGGTCATCATCACCACCATGATCATCATCACCACCACGATCATCATCACCATAACGGCTATCGTAATTTAGGTAATCATGGTCATGGAAATCATCACCATAGATTTGGAGATCATCATCATCATCATGGAAATCATCATCATCATCATGGAAATCATCATCATCATCATGGACATCATTATCATCATTATGGAAATCATCATCATCATGGATATGGAAATCATAATGATGCTTATGGAGACCGTCATCACCATGATTATCGAGGGGGTCATCATCATGATTACGGGAATCGACATGGTTATAACCAGGATAAGCAAGATTATGATTACAGCCATCACGATCATTCTGATCACAAACATCACGAACGTGGTTACTACCCACCTCAAAGCGATGGTGGCCATCAACATAGTGACTATGGTTATAACCAAAATGGATATGAAGATTCCTATGAAGGAGCAAGAAATAACCCTTATGATTATCGACGATCACATTTAGGAGATTATGATCCTTATGCAACAAAATCGGCGCATTCATATCAGCCAAGTGGAAATGATCATGAATATGGTCAAAATAGTTATGAAGGTATTAGACATAGATATAGCTAAAGGAATTAAGTATAACAACAATGAATATCAATTTCAATCAGATTTTATGAGCCATTCCCAAACGAATGGTATGAGTCATGGAAGTTTCCCTTATTCCACCGGTGACCATTTAGAAAATGGCAACGGCTCACAGCGACCACTTGGCTTTAGAGGCAACGATAAGTTCTTGGGACAAGAGCAGAGGTATAATCAACACAATATGAACACATGAGAATGTTATGACTCTATCTATACTGATAATTCAAATAGAAATAATTTAAGTAGAAATAGCTACAATAGACGAGGCAATGTAAAATAAAAAAATAGCGTCAATAAAACATTCATTAATTTTATACAAGGATGATTATGAGAGATATAGTGAAGCTCCTGTTCTGAGTGATGGGAACAGTTTTAATCAAGTTATAGCAGACTTTTTGTATTTTACATATTGTAATCTTATATCCTTTGAAGCAGAATCACTTAAATCATATGAATCCATCGGATCATTCCATTTATAAGGTTCAATTTAATATATTGAGTTATGATAGTACACAATTGAAATTAAAAATAACGAAATAGAGGAATTTTGATTCAGTAATTGAATTATCATTTAGCCAAGATTAAAAATAAAAATTTTCAGGATCTTGGGAGTTTTAATGATAACTACCAATATCATTCTCCGGCAAATCAGGTAAAAAGCTAAATGTTTATTGTGATCATTCGTGAGAATAATCACAAGATTTGTTGCTTGCTTTTTTTCCAAAGCAAATCAAATATAATTCATGAAAATTGTTTATGCTTCAACAGTTTGATTATTTTAATAATAAGTCTGAAAGTTTTAATTGTATATCTCATAATTTTATTTAAAATTCAATTCCTCAGGTTAACAATCAAACTTTTCGCAAAAGCACTAACGGTGTATATTCACAGGTGACAGACTAAAACTTCAATCATTTAACTGAACTTGAACTTTCATACAAAACTTTGCTTCTCATTGCTACTTTGGACCGAAATAGTCCTTTTTACAGGTAAAATGGTTAGTAGAATACTAGTTAAATTTATTCAAAAGTTACAAAAATAGGTTAAAAATTCAAGCTTCTGAACAAATTTGATTCGCTAAATTATTATAACAGAATAAAAAGTCCAACACGTTTGGGACCAAAAATCATGGCTACCTAGGGTCCAACTTTGTTGAAGTAAAAAGATTTGAGTAACTGAGTTGCTGAATATTTTTTTTTCACCTACCAAGGATGATGTGGATGCAGATTTCCCGGAAAATAAAATACATGGTATAATCATAAAAGGATATTAAAAACTCAACAAAAAGCATAAATTTAGACAACTTCTTAAATGATATGGATGAAGTCCAACCAATATTGCATTCAAGGATTGTTCATCGTGCACCTGTGGACAATTTCTCAGATGATATTGATGAAGACCAGCCAATGTTAAACTCAAGGACTGTTCATCGAGTGCCTGTAGACAATTTCTCAAATGAAATGACCATGGATAATGACCAAACAATGTTGCATTCAAGGACTGTGCATCGTATGCCCCAAAGTGGAGTCGAAATGGTGCACAATCAACCTTTTAATAGAGCGAGGCCCGTCGATAATAATTACCAAGGTAATGTATAGGTTTAAGAGCTAATGAAAGCAGATTTGAGCTTGAATAATTCAGGTAGCAGTCACTATGGAGAAAATCTAGGTGAAAATTTTGAAGTAAAGTCACATTCTAATAGAAATTTTGGGAAAGGAACAAAAGATTCCTCACATCCAGTAAGTTAAAATTCTAATATTAGCAATTCCAATTTAATAAAATTGGACTAAATAATTAAGGGAGTTATAGTTAACGTAGCTGCTGGGAACCAACCAAAAAATCAAATAGGAATGGAACCTCCACCCAATATTCCTGTTACAAATACCTATAAAATCCCTGAACCTGAAATTGCTCCAATCCCAGCATCAACTGAAAAAGAACCTATGATTCAATCAATGGTTGATATTGAAAAATCATTTAATTAAATTGCAATTATTGTGATATTTAAGGCACAACCAAATATGCATCAAGGTATAGGAGAAAATACTAAGTAAAATTATTAATTCAAAATAGATATAAAGAAATTGTAAAATCTTTTAGCTTCAATACAGGATACTCACCAGGAGTTACTCATAATCCACACCAAATGATGCCCCCTACAGGTAAAATTAATTGTTAATTTTTAATTTTGACCAAAAAATACTATTTTTAAAACTCAGAAAGGTTAGAAACAACTCTAAAAGTTTAATTTGTGAAGTTTAGATAACCTAAACAATAGTCCGCAATTGAATACACCCACTTATGCTATGAATAGTTCCCCTTACGGTGCCAACCAACAAGGTGCCAAATCATATAACTCAATAAAGCAGAAATAAACTAGTTGTAAAAGTTGATCAATACCAGAGAATGGAAAATCCTACGTCGAATATCTCAAGTGAAATGTCAAAAAATGGAAATATAGAAAAAAGTGGGATTTATGTCACTGAAGAAAATTTAAAGAAACTACTTGGCTCAAATCAGCAAGCTAACAATCCTGCCAATAGTGAGTTAACTAGAAATGAAACCTAAGCAAGCTTTATTAACTAATTAAACCATACCATAAAATGAAAGTAAATAGCGTCCCAAATCAAATTGGTAATAGTTTTGATAACAATAAGCTTTTCCCACAAGTATCGCTAACTTTTTTAATTTAAAGTCCCACAAGTTCAAGTTCCGCAAATTTTGGGGAGCCATATAGCAAAGGAAAACAATGGCAATGAATGTTCAAATTCTTGCTCTAGGCAAAGAGCTGGTATGACAATTCCTATAATTCTCGAAAATGACAATTACAAAAAGCAGTAGAAACTGAAAACGATATTCAAAACTATGATAGGGCCAAAAACATTTGGTCAAGGATAGGGACGATTCATAAGCGTAAAGTTTTTAATCTGAGAATACTTAAATTTCAGCTAGAAATATAATTTCTTATTCAGAGATTGAAGAGCTAAAAAGAGGGTCATTGAATTAAATTCACATTTGGAAATTCTTGCACATATTATTAATTTTTTTTCTGCACCAATAGTGTATAAATATTGGTTAGAAAATAGTAGGTATTATTAGGGCTTATGAAAATGATTTCCTAGAACAAATAAAGTTTTGAACAGTGATGTAGTAAGACTCAATAATAGAGCATAAGATATTATTATTCTTAAAGAATTACTCTCAATTATGTATTTAACATTGAAAGAAGTGAGTTTTTTTAATTCATTTGATAATTGAAATAAATTGCCGATTTTCTATTAATTATATTTTTAAAGTCTCACAAATTTAATATAAAATTAATATCATAGTTAATGTATTTAAGTTGTTTTTCCAGTTGCCATAAACTGCATATTAAGGAAACCATTTTTAGTTGAATTTCCCTCGTGATTTAAATATAAACTCCGTGTTATGTAACTCTTGTTGGACAAGTTTATAGTGGTTTATTTTTATAGTAAAGAAAATGTGTTTTATTAAAAGTCAATATCTTCTGAGTCTGAGTCATCCCTTAGATCTAAGTTTCTAGTGACATCATTTGAGGATTTGAATTGGGCGTCATACATCTCAAGTATTTGTAAGTTGTTTGTAGCATCATATACTCCTTTATCATCTCTGACTTTCAAAAACCTGGGAAAACGTAGCCCAATACCCTGGAAGAATTATGTTATTATGAGGAGTTCTTGTAGACTTAATTATTCTTCTCTTACCTTATCGAATAGTTTTATACCAATAGCTGCGGTGTGAACAGGGGATAAAGATAAATCTGCAGCACGGCATTCCCAAACTTGGCTAGGCTCAAACCAAACATCAGGTTCCTGATAGTAATTGTTTTAGATGGATAATAAAAAGATATAAAAATTGTATTACAATGTAAACATACCATTCTATCTGATGTTTCATAATATATAGGTTTTTTTGAGATCACTCTGTCTTTGTGAAAGTTATATAAAGTTTGAAGGTCTTCATCAGAGAATCCTGTAGCCACTTTACATACGCTTTGGAAGGTTTCGTCTACATCATTATAAACGGCTAATAAGTATGTTCCATAAAGGCTATTTCTTTTGCCCTGATGAGTTAAGTATTAAAATACAGTAATTTGTATATATTTTATAATAGTTGAGATTTGTTTTACCCTTCCAAAAAATGCCCCAATTGGAACCAAGTCAACTGAATCAGAAAGACCTTCAATATAATCCTTTTTAACCTTGAGCCAGTTCAATGACCGCTTAAATGGTTCATAGGAAGCATTTTCGTCTAGAGTTTTTACCATTAGGCCCTCACATGAATCTAAAGGATATATATAACATAAACCAATAAGTTGAAAAATGAAACTTTGATTTGCTTGTCGATTTTTAGTTTTTACTTTCAATAGCCTCTTGTAAAAAAACATCCATTTCTTCAATTGATATCATTTCTTTATGTGTAGCATAACTTAATTTGTTTGGAATTGGTTTCAGAGCCTTTTGCAAAAATAAACGTCTGTCTCTTAAAGATTTAGAAAGAAGGCTTTCACCATTAAATCGTATACAGTCAAAGGGGAAAATAAATATTTTGACTGTGATTTCCTGTGGTTTCGTAAACAGTTTTCAGTTGGTAAATTTCTTATGAAATAATGTACTAAGCTCTTACACTTGCTTCTACTTGTTTTCTCTTCCGAGTACTTAGTATTTGAAATGGTAAGATCTTATTTGCTTCAACATCATAGGCTACCACTTCACTATCGATAATGAAATCTGTTACATCCTATCAGAAGGTTTATAAGTGAGGATTAAGAAACAATTTCGATTTTATCCTATTTAATGGTGACTGTAGCAGTTACCTTAGGGACAGATGAGAATAAAATCTCAAGGACATCAGGATATTTTGTAGTCATCTCTTCAAGTCTTCGGCTAAATAGTCTGATAGAGGAATATATCATATATAAATTTGCTTATCCTATATTGAAAGTATTAATTCTTACTTGAATTTTCCAGGTTCAGTCATATGAATTTGAGCTCTCTCACCATCATATTTATACTCACATGTAAAAGTAGATGAAGAAAAGCGATCAAGGACTTCGCTGAGTCCCTTAGTAGGCTTTGCAAGCATAGGTTGAACTGGTACTCCAGGAGTAATTACGCAAGATTTGGAAAGTGTATTATGATCAGCACCTATTTAATATGAACAAAGAACAAAGAGTAAAAAGATATAAATTGATAGAGTATTCATATTTATTAAAACTCCCATGTAATTAGGAACAAAAATATTTTAAATATGTATAATAGAAAATGTTAAAATAGGGATAAAAACTCCTTGATTTTAGAAATATATCATGCCAAGTATGTATAATAAAAATCCTTTAGTGCAATTACCCTTTAATAGATGATTTATAATTATTTCAATGTTTGGTACTTCACATAGAGCTGTACGTACAGCTTTTTCCATAGCAATAAGATTTTCATCAATTTGTGTTATAGTCCATTTTTGTGATTTTCGTGCATCACTTATAGGTGGTTCTTCTAAATTAGGTCGTGTAAGCCAAAATGCAAATGCTAAAGACTTTAGTAAATTTTATGTATATAAAGTTTTAAAAACTTTATAAGATTATATTTACCTGGTAAACTGTTGCAGTATTCATACCAATACGCATAGTTTGTTGTAAGAAGCGTACAATATATTTCGGTTCAGATCCTTTAGCAGATACTAGTAAACGTTTTAACTGTTTAAGGATTATAAATACAAGAATTATGTAAGTAGTAAAGAGTTAAATGTATTCATTATCATATTACATAGATAAATATATAAAAATTCGTACAATTCAAAAATTGAAAGAATATGTACATGAGATTTAATAACTAAATATTTAAATCTAAAATCAAAGTAAATCACATAAGAAATTATATTTAAGAAAGATTTACAAAGTCTTTCTTTTTTTGTTGTGAATTATGTCCCGATGTTTCAGCAATGCTTTTCAACAGTGTGAATGTTGAAGAGATACTTAGTCGTGGTGTTGGTACTATCGTACGCATTTTACAACTACAAAGTTCAGCTATTGCACCAAGGTCTTCGATTTGGTTCATTTCTGATTATTTGATAAAATGAGCTATCTTTTGTTGGTTTACAATTATTTAAATATTATTTTGTACCTTTCTTAAGATTTGATTCTGTTCTTCCATAGGTTTCAGTCATAGCTTTAATAATCAAGGATTCCCCCACACCCAATTCAACTCCCATATAATTAGGAGCTACTCTAATAAAATAATGTCAAATAAATCATTCAATATATGTATATATACTTATATAATAATTTTGTCAAACTTATTACTTGTTGAGGCTGATATATGTAGCAGGTACGACTTCGTTAGGTGAGTGATAAATAAGGCAACGAAAAACATTTGTAAGTAGGGCTACTGTTGATTTTTTGCTGCCAGGTCCACTACCCTTGAGTTGATCAATCATATCAAAATGCTTCGATAAAAATTCAAATCTAAGGTGATATCATTATTGAATGTAATATTGAAATCGAATACTTCAGGATTAGAAAATTAAGTTATACACACTGTTCGTATTTGACTAATTATTTTATAAATCACATGGATTGATTGGTTAAAGAAATCACACACACATTAATCGATTAGTAAAATCACGTACATTAATCGGTTATTAAAAACACACATATTTTATCGGTTGATAAAAACACACAAATTAATCTTTAATAAATGAATTACTCAACCAGAAAAAAAAATCAAATTAAATTCTGTATATTCGTGTACACCTACAATAGCATTTTATTATTCTTCTTAGATTGATATTGGTCGATGTTGTAGTTTTTAGGATCAAATTGTGGAGATGTGATATCCAAACAATCAGGATCAGTTATATCACAAGCAAACCAATTTATTTTAGCAGTAGCCGCGGCTGTTTGTCCTTTTGTTTTACTTTTTTTGGAGGTATTAGTTAATGTTTGTGGAGATTTGGAAAGGCTCATCAATTTTGTAAGGGCATTCTTCCCTTCTGCTGAATTTGCACTAACTAAAAATAATTTTTATATAAATATTTACTTAGTTTTAATTTAAAAAAGTAGAGAAAATAATTATAGCGTTGACAAGTCAGCTTTTTTGGGTAAATATTTTTGTCACAAAGAGGATTCAATTCAAAAATAACCTCTTATTTCATCTTGATCTTCAAATTCTACATCCTCAATCTCATCTTCACTATAAAATAAATCTAGTTTAAAATAAAAAAGTAAAAAATAATGGATGGGTAAATTTTATAGATTATAGCAACAATTATATTTATACCATCATTAGCTAATGTTTGGCTAGTATTGTTTAGTCTATCATTTGAAGGTTCAGATGTGATAGAATGTCGAAGTCTACGCTTTTTCTTCACTTGTTTGTCTGATGTATTAATAAATTAGGGTTACATACGCATAGAATCATTTACACGTATATATAGGAAGTGCATATAAATGCGTAAATTTCAATTCATTATTTGTATATACATGCTTTGTTAAAATTTTGAATTTTATTTTTATAAATTACAAAGAATCAAGAATTTTAGATTAAATTCATATTCACCAGTTTCTGGAGTAGATTTTGTTAATTTTTCATCAATTTCTATTTGTCGCTGTTGTGAATTTGTTACTTCTGTTGTTTCTTCCGATTTTTCTTTGGTAACAATATTTGTTTCACTTTTATCATCCTTGGTATAATTCAATTTTATTAAACTCTCTTGTAAAAACAAATTTTTCTGATTTGTCTTAGGAAGTTCAGAGTTTTTTTTGGGAGACATGAGTCCCGTGACATTCAGAGAAGTTACATTTTCAGAACTTGGTGATAATTTTTTTGTAAAAAATGACCTAACATAAACACACATTACAAAATTTGTACAATATTGTGTGTAGGTAAAACTTAATTTATGATTTTACAAAAATGAATAATTATTCAAGGTGTTTGATTCACAAGTATTATATAAGTATACTGCTTAAAAAATTCAAATGAGGTTGTTAATGAACTTATGTTTCTTATATCTATTATGTAAAACATATAAGTCATTATTCTCATTTTACGCATCGATGTTAATTTATACCCAAATTATGTTCCTATTGTTTTGATTTATACAATTAAACTTAAGAAATAAGCTTTTGATTTTATAAATATCGACATCAATTTCTAAAATATATCAGAGTACTCATGAGTGTCAATTCTTAGAGAATTGTTTGTTTTGAGTTTGTAAGGAATCCTTATAAGAGTGTCTCAACATAACAGCATATACTAAATATTTGTACAGCTTGAGATATGTTCATAGTATAGCAGATATTAATTTTATCTAATAAATATGAGTTTGTGTATATTCATACAAACCAAATATTCACTTAAAATATTAAATTTTTCTTACGAAATAAATGTCTGTCTTTGTTCCGCCATGATTTTTTTGTAAATGTGTATAAAATAATAAGATTAGAGCAGTAAAATGTCCATATCTTAACTGCCCAGAGAGTTGATGTGTTATTCAATTATCTTAGTGTATATAATAATGCTTTTGTTTTTATATACATGTTAGCTGAGGTTTGTAGCAGACTAAGATGTGTACTCATTGAACTTGTCAGCCTAGTTGGTTGTTTTACAGTTTGCTTAAGTTTGTAGTTACCTATTAAATGTGGTGAATTTAAGGTGGTTTATTATCAATATTTATTAATAGAGATATGATTGTTAAAATTTATATGGTGTATGATGGTGTATTAGAGTTTGTAGAGACGTGCGTGTATAAGTAGAAGTATGTTTGAACTAATAAAAATGTATATATATTTATAGAGGAAATATCTCTTTTACTCATTATATGTTTCAATATGTGGACCTATGTGGACATTTGCTTATAATAGGTATATATCTATGCGTTTAATGACATGTGTCTGTATATCTGTGTGAATTTTTAACATCTGTGCTTGTAAGTATGAGTATATGATGTATGTCAATTTGGATTTATAACATTTATGTGTAGGAGTTTGGGATATGTGTGTTTGTATGTATTGAGGATTTTAACACTTAGTGGACATGTATGTTCATTATTGGAGATTCATATTGATTTGTATCAAGCTGATTAGATTATATATTCAAATGGAAGGATCACTTTAGTGGATATCTCAAAGTTTTAGTATACAAAATGATAATAGTATAAAATTAATAACTAAAGATTTCGGAATTATTATATTCAAGACATCTTAAATATATATCCTCTTTGTAAAGTTTAAAATACCTCATATGATGTTATGCTTGCCATTGGGTATTAAATACATAGACTTGTATATATATATGTGTATATAGATACATATCTACACACAAACATACATTCGCGTAAGTTTGAGTTTGGTACATGTTTTATATTTGTAAAGTGTTAGCACCAAAATCGCTTGGAATGGTTATTGTTTCAATTAATTTTTTCTGTTTTCAATTACATATTTTTTTTTATTTAAAAATTACAATATGTATACATATAGTAAGTATCAATTAAATAAATTGTGTACTATTTCACTCTTCTCAAATTAGACAATTTACATTTTTGCTATATATTTATATATATATATAATTTTTATCTCTATTATAGTATTACTTAAATTGAAAACAACTTTGAAAAAGTAATTATATAAAAACAATTTTATCTATGAAATAATTATTCAAATACCGCATTTACTGGAATTATATATCAATCAGCTGCAAACATATCAAAACTATTGATTTCGTTACTATCTAAAATTAGAAAATAAAAGTAGGTGTTTATAAAGTAATTTTTACTATTCAAAAAGTGAATTGAAACTTAAGAAATATTCACAAACACAAACATACAAAAGAAATAAATATGTAGGACAAAATGTGTTTGTCTTGCTGATAAAAACTTATGCTAATGTATAAAGTTAATTTCAATTCCAATCTCTTTTTGCTATTTATTCTTAATATAAATATTACATATTTTGTTATTATATCGAATCAATGAATTTACAATTCATGCATCTTCACTTGTTCAAACTTTCTAAATTTGTATCTTAAGCATATATATCCATCTATAGAGTTCACGCACACTTGGATTACACACACATCATCATCTTCAATTGTAAATTTAAAAAATCCAAAACAGCATAACATAAAATGTCTTCTCCTTCTCGTAAACGTGCCATATTGAAATGCATCCTCCTTGGAGATAGTGGGTATGTTATTTTTATATGAAATTCACGAGAGCTTGTACACGTAGTCTAGCCTACCTCCCTTAACAAACTTATCAAAATAATGATAAATGTTTGTAAGATTTTTATTGTATGTGTATGACTTTGACATAACTAAAAATAATAATTACAATTGTGTATTAACATGTAGTTTTAAATTTATATGTATACCACTTGTTTACATATGTCATGTAGCTTTGTGCGTATATGAATTTTTATGTGATTTTGTCTACTTATACAGTGTGTAGGTCTGTTTTTATTTATAAATGCTTTTTGTTTGTACACCTCTCAAGTATATATATATGTATGCGTGTCCCATAAAGAAATTAGTATAATTATCAATGTTTGCACTAAAACATTGATGCATTTAATTTTGTGTTGTTAAATGGGACTAATAAATAAATGGTTATTTCTTTTTAAAACCTTTTCCTGAATAACTTTTTCTATGTTAACAGCGTTGGCAAAACATCTCTCATCAATCAATATGTAAATAGGAAATTTTCTAATCAGTACAAGGCCACAAGTAAGTGTATATTAGTTCAAGATTATTATCATATAATTTTATTTCATATGCACATATTATAATTATCAGTTGGAGCTGATTTTCTTTCAAAGCCGACAACTGTTGATGATGTTGATGTCACAGCACAGGTATTTTGAAACTACTCGATGATACAAATTCTCTCGTAACTAATAACTTATTCTTTAAACTCCGATATATTAGATTTGGGATACAGCAGGACAAGAACGTTTCCAGAGCTTAGGCGTTGGTTTTTATCGTGGTGCTGACTGTTGTGTGTTGATGTTTGACCTCACCAATCCAAAATCTTTCCAATCTCTGGATTCTTGGAGAGATGAATTCCTCATACAGGTTTTTTTTACACACTCCCTATTTACTTGAACATCTCTTCATTTTCAACTATATTATTACTTTATTTTGGGTATCTAATCTGAATGCCGAATATATATCCCAAACTAATCTCTAATACACATAGGTTTTTTACTAACCAATCTTTATATTCTCTTGATTTCGATTCCTTCCTGATAGGAATAATACTTCTACGTACCTATTAACCTGCTTTGACTCATATATCTCCTAGATTTTAGCTAACACCTATTATCTTACATTTTAAAATATTATAGCAAGATTGTATATTTTCTTTCCCCTTTGTATATCTTTTATTATTTTGTAAACTATATACTCAGGGAAACCAAATAGAAACTGAAAAATTCCCATTTGTGGTTGTCGGAAACAAACAAGATGAAACGTTGAAGAGGAAGGTACTGTGACTTTATTTAATATCTAATTTTTCCTCGGCTCAATTTACTGATTTTTATAGGTTAGTTTAAATGCTGCCTCAGAATGGTGCCAGTCTAAGAATCATATCCCATACTTCGAAACAAGGTGAGAATTTTCCAAATTCAATTTAAATTTCGCAAATAAATTAATCAATTTGCTTCAAATTAAATTCAGCGCAAAAAATTCTTTTAATGTAGACAAAGCTTTCGAAGTAAGATTGAATTATAAATATACTATTTACCTCTATACCTTAAAACTCTTTGCTTTTTTCATACTACAGGAAGCTTTTAAGATGGCATTGAAGCAGAATAAAATGGATGAAGATCCAATGTAAGTTTCCCTAAAATCTATTTTATCCTTTAATTATTAGTTCAACTCATCCTAGAAATACGCTTACCTAGTGTGATTTCAGTTACAACTTATCTTCATTTTATTACATTAAACGTCTACACTTTAATCAGATATTTACCTGGTACATTCACGATAATTAAAAATCCCAGCCCGAATTTTCCTCAACAAAACAATAATTGCTGTGGCTAAGATGAACTATTAAGATTCTTAATTTGATTGATTTCAATCAAAAAAATTATAAATGATGTCTGAATAACTACTCCTACATTTTTATTTACTTCTTCATGATTTTAAGCTCTAAATTTGATAATCCTTAGGATAAAAAACTACTTCAAATACATATAATACTATTAATGGTTTTCTCTTAACTTTTAAAAAGTTTATCAAATAAATTTAGACTATTCAATTCTCTGTTAATAGAGCCATTGTTTTTTTATCTTCTACTAATTTTGATTAAATTTTATATTTGAAATTTTCATAGTCTGAATTTAATAGTAGTTATAAATAATACAATAACTTATCATGCAATTCATTTCATTAATATTTTAAAACCTCTTTGGATTAAGATTAATTACTTTGTCAAAATTAAGTTTTCATATCTTTAAGATAAATAAAATTTCTAATACGCTTTTTAAATTTATATGTTTTAGTATTTTCCCCGTTTAAGAGTAAAAATTTTGACATTTCCAATGATTTACAGAGAAGTGTTATTTACAATTCAGAAAAAGTAATAATTCTGTGATTTTTTTGTTTAAGAATTTCCGACTATTTTCATGTGGGTCAGCGAAATATTTCTTATTTTATCTTCCTGTTGATCACAAAATGTATCAATCGCAATGGAGGCTTCATCGAAAGTCAAATTTTCAAGTTCTTGTAATGATGTAGTGTAAGGGGAAGAGCGTAATATTTCGAGGTTCACGTCTTCAACTTAAAAAAGAAAAGTAAAAAAGGAAATATATAACTATTTATTGAATATGAAATAAGTTTATCTCAGTTGTCTAGTTTTTGAAGTAAAAGATTTTAGGATTTTATGGAGGAATTTTCACTTAAGATTTTATACCTGATTTGAGATAAATAAAAGGATATAGAGAATCATTAGTTCCAAGAGCACCTTGAGTAAAATTGAGAGCTTGGATGAGGGCCTTCTCACTCGTGTTGGAAAATGCATTGAAATCTTGTGTGTTAATCGACTCAAGATGGCTTTTAACAATATTAGGCTGATTAATCCAATTATAAGATGAATGTGTAGATTCTAAAGCACTGGTCAACAATGGACACTTTAGATTAGGTGTGTTAGTTACTATCATATCTTGATTGGATGGGGGTTGTGATGGAACTTTTGGCCTGTTGATGGTTACTGGGTCTGGGCTAACTTTGGTAGTTGGGATCGATACTTTTGCTTTGCCTTGGGAAGGTGGAATTTTATATGATGTGTTGGGAGGCGCGTTAGGTTGGTGTGGAATGGTTTTACTTGAAGTAGTTGGTGTAATATAATTTATAGGGGCCTTGGTGTTGTAGATTGCTTTGGATCTGGCCGAAGTTGGGGTTTTATTGAGAAAATCATTTGTATTACTGGCATTTGTACTTGAATCTTGCCAGTGTATGATATGTGATGTCTTTGGAATTGGGTTATCAAATATTATTGGTGCTATTTTAGTTTGGTTAGGGTTAGTATGTGGTGGAGAGGATACTGGTACATCAAATGTAATTGGTGTTATTTTGGTTGTTGCCGTAATTTGAGGTTGTGTGACTGTATTAGGTGTAGATGTGTTATGTGAATCGTTATTCTTGTTTAGTTTGTCTTGATTTTGTGTGATCGGTTCATGTGTGTTAGATGTGGATGATGCTACTGTTATGTTTGTGTCTGTAGAAGGTTGTGTAGGGTCATGTAAGAATGGTCCTGATATCTTTGTAGAGATCTCGGTTGCTTTCTGTGTTGTAAAATGATGTTGTAAACTTAAAGAGTAACCGGTTGTAACCTCATGGTCTCGGTTAAGGTTGCTTGAAATTGATGTACTTGGTGATGAATCCAAATTTGTAGGCGGCTGAGTCTCTTGTTCCTTGTTTTCTACATCATTAGGCCTTGTAATTGCTGGATCTGTATAAAGCTTTCCTAACTCGGGGGAGGGTCTTCTTGGTGGGATACTTTTAGGGAAAGTACTTCCTATAGCTTCTGCTTTGGCATTTGGATCTTTATAACTGCTTTTTATTTTTAAAATCTCTGAATTTGTTTGAGAATAATCGAAAGTAGGGTTTAAGTTGCTAATAGGAGTTCTTTGCTTAGATGGTTGATTAATAGTGTCAGTTGAATCAATAGCACTCCAAGTAGCTAGTATAGGTCTTTTGTGGTTAGCTTTGGGATTATGTAGGATACCTTTGCTCCCCTCTTCAGAGTTAGAAGGTGAAAATTGATTAACTTTTTTGATTTGAGCCTCATGTTTAGGAGTATTGATTCCTGAGTTGAAGATGTCGCATACAAATCAAGTAATTTTATAGATCTATTTGAAAGTTTGGTTTTCATATTTTAAAATGACCTATTTTATAAACACGATTAATAACTTTATAAATAATAGTATTAATAGAATAGTCTATTGATTATATTATCTATAATATAAAACTTCGAGTAAGGTTTGAAGGGAAATTGTTTCTGGTTTTAGAGTTTACCTGGTGGATTTTTCAAACTAAGTTTAAATTTATTCAGCTCAGCAAGTTTATTAGAATCAAAAGTCAATTGATTTGGCTTGTCTCCCATTGAATTGGCTTGGTCTCCATCCTGAGAGTAATGATTGAGATATAATCTATTTTAAGGTTAAATAATCATTAGATTCTAATTACTTGGGTTGTTATGTTGTTTGATGTTTTGCTATCTGTTGATGATATAGGTTGTATAGTCAAGGTGTCTTTTTCGGTATTGTGCGTGGGTGATAAGCCTGTGGAATGCTTAGGCTTTTGTGCTCTGGATTTTCTGTTAATAGGTTTTGGAGCAGGTCCAGTCCATAAAATCTTCCTTATATTGTTAGAGTCTGACATTGCTTGTGAGTCATGAAGTGAGCTGTGTGCATTAAAAAGGATTAATTAACGAAGTGAACAAGATTTTTCAAATGGAGAGAATAAATATGATGTTGTCCTTTCGGTTAAAAGGAGCTTAAAAATATCAATCTTATAATAAAGTTTAAAATAATTCAGACTGAGTTGAAAAATAACTACTATTCAATTATACTTTATTCAATATTAGTGGAAGCTTTCAAATTTAAAAGTGAGCAAATGAAAGATTAAAAACCTTACAAATAAGCATCTAGTTTAGTATTGAAGTTTGTTTTTCTATCTTAGGCAAAAGTTCGATGCGTAAATTTCTACTCATAAAAATGGTAGAATGATTAATTAAGCAATCAAACAAAATTCACATTCACGGTTTCTTAATTGAATACTTATGCTTCTCAAAAGCAAAGTAGGCTTGACTTGAAAGTTTAAATAATTCAAAAATTACCAAATAGTCCGACGAAAAGTAAAATTACTCTGCTTTTGGAATAATTAATGATATAAATAATTCAAATTAACATTAATTAAAATCAGTTGAGATTTGGAGCATTATTAAATCTAGAGTTTGTAATTGCTATGAATTAAGTTTCTAAAATTGGTCAATTTGAAAACTCAACGATCAAGTTGAGATAATATGAAAATTATAAAACCCTAAACTATAAGCGATAATCAGGGAAGTTTAATGTCCAATCTAAAATATCCAAGTTAGATTGTGAAATAAAGTAAATAAAATCTTGAACCATAAAGTAATAAAATCTTTAATATACATATAAATTACAGGATTTGTTAATGAAGGATAACTTATATATAGTAAAATATTAGATATGGATTGAAGTGTATAAACTCGATCATTGGAGTATATTGATGGATATAAATAAACGTTGTGGTTAACTGGAAATCATAGGATAAATAAAACCATCTTGATAAGCAATTCACTCAATCAACAAAAATTTCCACCCTCCTTCAGTTTGGATTTAAAGCAAAAAGTGTTTCAAGTAATAGCTCTAGAGATTGTTCATAAATAAAGCTTTGAATATCGCAGTTTTTTCAAAAAATTTAAGAGTATCCCAAATTTAAGTATAAATTTAATACATAAATAAAAAAAATAAGTTAGACAGTTTTATAAGCTAACCAATTTAATTTGTTAAAGCCTATACATCCTTGCTAGCATACACAAAAATATATATCAGCAAATCTGCAAAGTTAAGTGTTTCTGATGACAGAAAATGGTTATATCAAGACCATGAATAAATACTCTAACTTACTCAAATTTTATAAAGAAACATAAGAAGCAAAAATTTAAACTGAATACACACTCCTAATAAATTTATTCCTTACCAACGTATTTAAATATTGCCTTGACACACTGAATCATTGAACTATTAGAGCTTACTTTTCAATAGTTTTTATTGATTATTATAAAAACTAATCCGTAACCCAGGATATTCAAAACTTTATCCATCATGAGAGAACCCATTGCTTTTATTTGACTTCAATTCAGATCTAGATCCTCTTTCAACAAGAATGTTTGGCTTAAGTAAAACTTTTTTCTCTAAGATGGGGCCCAGTAAAGGAAGGGGACAATTGAGAGCAAAGTTCGCTCCCATAGGCTTCAAGAAAGGCTTTGGAGCTATTGGCTTAGGCCGCCACACTCAAAAAGGTATGTATATTACAAAACAGCTATACTGATATATGAAAACAATATAATTAATTTAATTTCCCTTTATTCTCTTAGCTATTTATTATTCTATTATATACTTACCAACAATAATTAGCACGAAAATATTTGTATTATATTAACTATAACCCTAGTATATGTTTCTTGACTTCATCCGAGGTATATAACTTGATCGAAAGAACATATCTTTAAATAACTCAAATTAATAAAATTATTTTTTAAAATTCAATTGTATTTTCTTGTGCTCTTGAAATTACTAAATTAGGTTTTTTCATCATCAATCCAATGCTCGTCCCAAATTTCCACATACCTGATTTGAGTGGCTGCCAGGTAATTTCAGCAACACTTAACAGAAAACTAATACAAAATAAACTATATGCCACCTATAAGGCAAATGTTTCAATTATTTTAAATCATTTCAAATGTTAATTTCGAATATTTTTAAATTTGTAAATTGTTAACTCTATAGAGATTTCTAATTCTATTCCATAATTATTCAAATTATTTATTTTGGATAAATTAAATTTTCAATTTCTGCATGCAAACAGTTGAAGCCATACATCTCCAAAAAAACACCCGTGATATCCAAGCCTGTAGGCTATTGGATAAAACGACGAATAAAATTTAAGCCAAATTAAATAAACTGTGTATCTTACAACATCATAGAATAATTTTCCTTTTTGCTCACAATTCATATGGAACTCCACCTGAGGAGATCTGAAATACATCGTACACTTAGCCTATATAATCTGCTATACCTGATATGAACTTAATAAATTTTTCTTTTAGTTAACAACTTTGATAGAAGATCATTGGACTTAAATATAAGTGATATATATAATCCATCAAAAAACATAACACTAAGCTAATTCTTAACCCTTGAAAGCCACTTAGACATTATAAGTGTTTACTATAAATGACCTGAATTTTTTTAAATTCAATGTATATATAACTTTACAAAGTAGCAATAAAGCCCTCATCAATCATTATTGATCATTTTAGATAATTTCATTCACACTAATATGCAAAAATTTATATTAGGTTCGACAACTAAATACTAAAGTGGATTGCATAATAATTTATATGCACGATTTTAAACCACCAAACCTATATCTCAAACAGAACTCATGTGATTGCTTTTTATTCCTAATCCATACTGAAAAAGTGTTAGCATTCTCTTTAAACCTAAGTGATTTTTTTAAGCTCAAACAAGTACCCAGTTCAATGACATAATTCAAACTATCTTAATACCTTTGTGAGATAGTTATACAAATATTGCGCCTATGTTTCATCAAAATTTACTACTCATTTAAAGTATATAGAATTAATGAATAAAAAAGAAAAATAATTTAAGAAAAGCAACAAACAGTGACTACATTTTCATATATTATAGTTAATAATGATAAAAATTCATTACTCAAACATACATAAATTATACGTACTCTGCAAGAGCACATGCTACTTTTGATAAGGTATTCTACCCAAAATTCTATCACCACAGAATATTATATTTAACATTCGAAAAACCAAGCATTTTCAACTTTACTCAATATACACAAAACAGTAGCTAGTTATTGATTTGGCTCATTTGATTTCTAGCGAGTAGTAGCTTTTTCATCTATCTAATCACAAGGGGTTTCCTTATGTTTAACCTTGAAAACATTTTCAAGTTAAGTCATCACTCTAAATATTATATATACCAAATTAAATCAATAGAAAATTCATTTTTATCCATTTTTATATACAATCATCAATTCTACTTGACCTACACTAACTGAAACAATGGCAAACTCCATGTCTCCATTTTCTAGCATCTATAGAGATTTTGATAGATTTTTAGGAGATATTTTTTACTCACAAACGGATGCTTGTATACCTAGGATAGATATTTTTGAAGACGAAAACTCCGTCATTGTTCAAGCCGATGTACCAGGAGTAAGTAACAAAGATCTCAAGGTAGAATTTAACAATGATAAGCTATATATATCAGGAGAAAGAAAACCTAAATATGATTCAGAAGCATTCAATTATCTGCACATGGTAATGTTATATGAAAGTAAAAACCTATAGACAAGTTAAGGATATGTTTTACATTTTGGATACCCCATTAAGTCAAATCTAAAGAGACAATATTTAGATACACATCGTCTCTGTTGCATACTAAGAACATCACCCTAAATCAATAGATGATTTCCGTATAACTTTATGCTCTTACTTTACACACAAATACCATCATTCAATTTCAACTGAGGCTTTCAATATAGCATAGTTTCCTTGCTTTAAACATCCACATCATCACTCCAAACCAGTAGTTCTTTCGATACAAACTAATAGTTTTGCTATGTATACGCACATAATCATTACAAATCAATAGATGAATTCTACATAAACTTCACTCATAAATCTAAATCTCAGGAAAGATGCATAGGTAAATTCTCTAGAGGCTTTACAGTACCTCACAATTCTAATTATCAAGGCACCAAATCGAAGCTAAATGATGGTGTATTAGAAATCACCATACCCAAAGGAGAGCAGAGAAACCATAAAATAGATATAGAATAACTTATAAACGTCAATGAAACTCTAATTGCTTTAGAATCACAAAGTAAAATTCCCTTATTAAAAAATATCATAAGACTACCCACTGAATTTTTTTAACAAAATAGTGTAATGATCACATGATTAATTAAAATGCATGGTTTTATTTCAGCTTGATTATGTTATTAAAAAAAACTTGATAAGTAAATCATTAAATAAATTATTGCTGAATCAAAGGAAGAATCCTATAAAATTATATTTGTTGATTTAAAAGTGTTACTTTAAGCTGTCCACTGATTTCAAAAAATGTAACCATTTTGATATAAAATTCATAATTATTACAGCAAAAAATTAAGAATGATAGCTATTGAAAAATCTAAATAACATAAGTTGTCTGGTAATGTTTTCTCAAAGGAATTCAAATGAATTCCAACTAGCTCAATTAGATTAATTGAATCCTTTCGAACTGTCCAAAACTTTTTTGGTTTAGAAAAATTTGAAAAATTTTGCAAGGAGTTTTTTTAATTTGCCTTTTATAAAAGCCTTTGTCAGACCTTATTGAGCTGCTCAAACCAATAAGGTGATTACATAAAAGGTTAGCCATATAACAACTTAACAGTAAAAAACATTCTAAGGGTTAAAAATGCCATATAACGAGGCACACATGCTTTTTACTCGCTAGATTAACACTTGTAAGACTAGCTTAATAGTGTCGTACAAATACTAGCTGCAAACACAAAAAAACAACATGTGTGTGCCTCTTCCTTCTAGAGCTTTTCATATTGTCCTATTGTAATTTCTTTGAACAAATCGATTAGAAACATAAAGCAACACTAAGGTTTATGTTTATTATAACAACTTAGACCAATTATACATATTATATTTTTATGAAGCAAAAGAGGAGTAATTAAACACTTCCACTAAAACATTATAATTATTCTTTGGAGCATTAAACTTTTCATTTAACTACTTGAGCTAAGCAACATCCACTTCTGTAGATTAAACTGAAATGCCACAAAACGAATACATAGAGCTTCATAGGAAGCGCCATGGTTATCGCCTTGATCACTTTGAGAAAAAGTAAGAAGCCAGCCTCTTCATCTTTATAATCTTATATCAAAACTTACTCTTCGCACATAAAAATGTCTAATTTCACCTCTACAGGAGAAAGAAGGAAGCAAGATCAGTCAATGATCTATCAAGGAAGGCCAAAAAACTTCGTGGAATTAAGGCTAAATTATATAACAAAAAGAGATATTCTGAAAAAGTTGAAATAAAGAAAAGGTATGCTCTACCAAAAAAAATTATAACTTTAATATTATGCAATAAATTTTGGTTCACCCAGCCTTAAACTTCATGAAGAAAAGGATGCAAAACAAAAGGAACCTGAAATCGCTCCTGATGGAGCTATCCCTGCATATCTTTTGGATAGAGAAGGAGTGTCTAGAACTAAGGTAACTATTAACATTCTTAAACAAGACCTCAAGTTTGACATTATAACAACTGTTTATACTCTTTAGGTTCTCAGCAACATGATAAAACAAAAGAGAAAAGAAAAAGCAGGCAAATGGCAAGTACCTATACCAAAAGTAAAAGCTATGAATGATGAAGAAATGTTCAAAGTAATCAGGAGCGGAAAAAGAAAGAGTAAGATTATCCCTTTAATAATATTATTTGGACTTTTAAGCTTACTCTATATAACTCTTCAGAGAAGGTCTGGAAACGAATGATTAACAAAGTAACATATGTTGGTGACAACTTCACACGTAAACCCCCAAAGCTTGAAAGATATATAAGACCCTCTGGACTTCGTTTCAAAAAAGCTCATGTAACACACCCTGAGCTCAAAACTACGTTTTTCCTCGACATAGTAGGAGTTAAAAAGAATCCTCAGTCCCAACTTTATAGCTCTTTGGGTGTAATCACCAAAGGTAATAAAACTGCCCTTTTTAAATAACAACCCAAATTATAAACTGATTATATTGAATTACAGGTACAATCATAGAAGTAAATGTCAGTGATCTTGGATTGGTAACTCAGACAGGAAAAGTAATTTGGGGTAAGCTTTGTTAATACTTTTTGATTGTATTTAACTATTCCACTTTACTCTACAGCTAAGTATGCCCAGGTCACGAATAACCCAGAGATTGATGGCTGCATAAATGCCTTGTTACTAGTTTAAATGAACTGTATTTATCAGTTTATGATTTCAAAACTGCTTTTCGAAATATAACTTTAAAAGCCCTGACTTTTCAATCTAGTCCACACTTTTCTCATCTTCAATTAAAACTGCTAGTTTATTTAAACAGATATTCTAAATTTTCAATTCATATTTGTCGAATAATTATATTCATAGATAAATATAAAAATTTTTTGGTTACACTGATACAACCACATAATTGGCCCATAAACAATAAATACTAACATCTTAACTTGATTGAATCTCTTATAATATATACCTAATAAAACTATTATAGGTAGAAATCTAATTTTGATTTATAAAGTGAACTATTTAAATCAATTTGAGCTTGAAAAGCCATTTTCACATAAATTGACTCAAAACGTTAATAAATATTATGACCATAGGAATTCAAAGGGACATTCAATTAAATGTGTAGGATATAACTTGAAACTATTTTAAGTGTAAGCAGCTAATTGTAACCAACTTTTGATTAAGCAAGATAAATTGGTAGGTAATCGGGAAACTAGAAACTAAACTTACTATAAATAACTTATTACCTAAATATATTTTTATTGTAGTTACACTAAAATGTTTCTGAGCAAATTACTATTTGTTTTTATCTAATAATTATATTTATATACGATCTTAGATTTGAGATGCAATAAAAATGAAATTGAGCGAGCATAGCTACATCTTGCTTATAATATTATTATTGCTTTTTAGGAGTATTAAAACGGTCCACGTTTCTACTCTTCGAGCCGGATCAGAAAAGGTTATAAAAGATTTTTTATCGATTTTTAAAAAATTTTATCTTACAAAGCTTGGTATTAATCTATCTGAGTTAAATAGTAATTGAATCAAAAATTATTCTAAAATCAAACTATGAGCTATCTGCTTCAAGGTTTAATCGAAGAAACTTTAGGTTCCCTTGAGGTAAAAATATAATCCTTTTTAATTACATTTTTAATTCTCATCCATAATATTGAAACAGAAATCAAGTGAAATATTGCAGTTTATTAAAAATGATTCCTCTATCATAAATAAACAAAACGGATTGCAAGGTTATCTAGATTGTTTTAATCAAATAGTAGCCTAAAATTTTATTTTGTCGGCTAATACCTGTTCAAAATATTGCTTCAAATTTATTTGAAATAATTCATAACTAAAAGTTAATAATTTGTTCAAAGCCAGCGTACTTTTGAAGTCTCATAGTCGGTAATTGCACTTAAATAATGGTGATATTCTCTAAACAGCTATCAGATTGAATGAAAAGGCCAAGTCATCTCCAACTGTGAAAAAAGGGACACAAATAAAAGATCAATACCTGGTATTTTGAAGTCTTTTTACCAGAATTTTGAAATTCCTATTTTTTGTTGTTAGTCAAGCAATCCCTTTTTAAACCGAGTCCAAAAAGGCAAAATGTCAAAAATCCATAAAAATTTTCCAAGTAAGCTTATAATCTGATGGCTTAAGCACCTCAAATTTCAAATAAGATTATTCAAAAGAGCTTAAGACTTTTAGTGAGAATGGAAATTACTCTAATAAAGTAAGTTATAAATACTTATAATAGTAAATTCAATGTATTTGCGGAAAAGAGAAGCACTAACGAAATAGAAGATAGTTACTTAAGAAATAACAAATTAGGTATTTAATCGTTCTTAGGGTCTTTTCAAATAATTAAATAGTAATTCAAGGATTTATAAATGGAAAAAACCAAATGGACAAGAATAGTGCTGTTATTAATCATGATGTAAAACAACCAAATGAATTAATGACAGGTTCTGGTTTTACTAAAAAGATAAAAAAATTGTGTTATTTATTAATAATTTTCAAGAGTTAAAAAGTTATAAAACAAGTCATAGTATAGAAATTGAGAAAAATCTCAATTCTACTGATTCGAAGAAAATTGAAAAATTAAAGGATTTAAAAGAAAAGATTTGGGAAAAAAGCGTTGAAAAGCTCTCTAAAAAAGTTGCCCATGGTCAACAAAAGAAGGAAAAAGCGAAACTATCCACTTGGTTATATTTAACTACGGCTCTGCCAATTAGTATCGCAGTCGTTGTAACTTCGATGGTATACTTCATATGAGTAGCTTAAAAACGATGGTAATAGTAATTTTTAACATTTTTAAGTTATCCAAAATCAGTCTTAGTTAAGTATAACTAAGCCCCTTAAAACCCAAACTTTCTCAAAAAGGATTTAAAATGCCATTTTCTTGATGTGTTCTTTTTTTCTAAATCGTGGGATAAGTCATTAGTATGCGACTCTGCTTTAGAAGTCACTGTACTTGTAGTGGTTTCTTCTGGCAAAGTTTTTAACTGTTCCATAATAATTCTAAAAAATTGATCAAAGAAAACTAAACCTGAAACAAGAATTTTAAAACATTGATTTATAGGACTATTAAAAAAATTAATAATTGACCATTTGAAAATTCTCCGGATAGAGACCTTAAACCTCGCGCGAATTCGAATTTTGTGAAATCTTCTTTGGAGGGGTCATGAAATAGTGAATTTATGAATGCATTGCAAATTCTCCTGTATAATAGAATGATAAATATGTATCTTTATAACAAAAATGAAGTAGCGATATACATTGTTAGAGTTTCGTTATTGAATAACTGGTGGACGATTGCTCGACTTTCCGAGCGGTTTCGTAGCCTAACAACAGGAGTAATATCGCTTGAGAAGCTCATAGTGCTGTTAGGTAGGGATGCCAAAGTAGTTATAAAATCTTTGATCAGCTTAAGAAAATCTTCATTCTGTAACAAGGGGCTCAATCTTAAAAGCCTAAAATTGGATTAAATTATTCTTACCTCTTTGACATTTGTTTGCGACCTTTTGAGCTTGATACTCTGGAAAATTTCGGTTCAATTTTTAAAAATTAACTAGTTTTGTAGATCAATTCAGATAATATCTGACCTGTATGTTTTGATCAACTAATTTGTTGTAAAAACTTGATTGTACCACTGTTTCGTTTCGATATAAAGGCCATTTGAAATTCAGTTTTGATAAAGCATCCTTAAGGGATTAGTTAAGAGGTTGAAATTATAGTAGTGTTGGATGAAATAAGATTCTATTACCCGAAACTCCGAGCGTGAAATCTTTTCATCTAAATCTCGATTTGGAAAAAGTTTATGCCATTTTGGTGTTTTAGGAGGTGGTGGATCCTGGGCATTGAAATACTTATGTAGTGGTGATGGCCGACCTGATGTTTAATACTTTGTTTAAAGCCTTTTAAAAGAGAGGATATCTAATAAACGAACCTTTCATAAACAAAGAGTAGAATTCTCCTTTTTTTGGCTCTTGCTCTGGTGTGTAAGGGTAATAGTTCTGGAAGTATTACAATATTTATCTTTGAATTATTAAGGTCGTTGAGAAATAGTCAATATGTGAATTAAGAATTACCTCTGCCAATTTCCCAAATAGAATGATAGCTTGTTTTATGTCGCTCTAATATATAGTGTGTTAATGCTTTAAATATGAGATAAAAGTATGGAGGTGCTTAGTAGGAATTCAATCTTACCGAGAATGTACTTTTATCTATCAACAAATACTTCGGAACTATTGGCTGAGCAGAAATCTCATTAGAAGGTCCACTAACGGGCAGATTCATATTAAGATAGGATAGGCATCTTGTTTGTAGGGGATTGCTATAGGATTTATATTTCCGGAAAAAGCATTCCAAATTGTTGTGAGACTTTGTTTTTTGATGTGGATGTTGCAATGTATGACTATAATACACGAAGCTAAGTAAACTTAAATATGTAAAATAAACTGGGTAAAATCCCATCTTAGTTATCTCATAGTGAAAAGAAATGTTACTCAAAGATACTCTTTCAGTGCTGCAGATAGTTTACAAGAGAAATATATGTACACATTAAGCTTTTCAAGTAGTTTATTAGTCAAAAGTATGAAATTACTGATGTATGTAAGCTGGTTACAAATCGTTTCCAGCATGTCCTCCGTTTATAGAGCATATATTGTTTGAGATTTTCTCCGGTGGAAGAAATTATTTCACTTAAAGTGATAGAAATTATTTCAATAAAACGGCTAACTTCAACACGCTTAAAATTAAGTTTCATACGGATGTCTTTTAACTAGTTGAATGTGTTTTTGCTAATGAATTGCATATGTTATAATGCTGGGGCCAAGGGTTAACTCAACAATGAGTTGCTGAAAGTCACCCTGTTTCTAAAACATTATATATATTTAAACCTCGATGACTTATTTTAAATTTGTATAAGGATTTAAATCGAAAGCCCGTTCGTTGGTACTTAGTACACTCGGATGCTACTGGATTAATTTTAAATAATGTTGAAAGTTTCAATAAATTACTAATATATATTTTCAATACGACATAAGTAAGTGTTTCCAATAACAATTTAGCGAGTATTTCCAAAACAATTTTGGGAGGATTTCAATATATTTAAAACGAATAGAATTAAATACTTCTTTATATCTTTTTTTTATGTAACAATTGTCAATCAAATGAATGATTTAGCTTGCTCTCAAAGTTTGAAGTCAAACTAAACGTAGCGATATATCATGCGTATCATGCATGACTTTCATCAAGTATAGTAATTGTATAGAATTCTGTAATAAAGGAGAAATCTATTCATTGGAAGCTTAGCTTGATATAAAATATAAAATCAGTCTTTATAAATCATTAAATCAAAAAAAACAAAGAAAATAGCTCCGCTAGTCTTGCCAAGACAAAGCGTGCTAAGTTGTAGATGATTTATCTTGAATAAACAAACTGAAAAGGGTAGAACAAAACACTTAGGTGTAAGTAATAATAACAAAAGTTTGAAAACAAATGGATTTTGGACATTGTAAGTTTTATTAAATTAAATGCGAGTCCCATTTATGATATACATTTGTTAGGAAATAAATAATTCGAAATAAATCGAAGTGAGATAATAATTTTAAATTAAAAAATAACAAAAAAATTATAGAAAATTGAAAATTTGTGTCTTAGGGCACCTATTGAAGAAGGCTTTGTGTTATTACGCATAGGATTAGTACAAGGCTCTAGTTAGGATATTTATAGCTATTAAGTTGGAAATTTTAAAATTAAGGGTTTTGATGTTCCAGAGTAATTATTGAAGACAGTTGATGGCATTGTGGGCTGGTGTTTATAGGTTTGATTTCAATTACTTTATATAACTCTAACGGTATTTCCTTCAAGAAATTCACCTGTTTGTAGACGTTATAAAACAAGGCATTTTGATTAATTATTCAATAAATGGCATCGATTTAGCAAATGGTAGTTACCTGTCTACATGGCTGACTTGTGAGATGTATTATGCGCATGGGTTTGTAGCTATTTTTAGAAAATAAAACCAAAAGGTTAAGGATTTATAAAAATATCGCATATATTATTTATAATAGAGATAGCTTAAAGGCTTTATATTGGTATGATAACTCAAGTAAAAATCTATATGAGGGTATAATTAGATTTTATCTGTATGGTCGCAAGTTCATATAAACTGCGAATCATATATGGATCCTTTGTTATTATGTGTATGAGCGTTCATGTGTACAATTGCACGATATAAGTTCCAATATATAAAATATAATGAAATCTATTTATTTATTTATTTAATTACTTATTTCTAACGTTTACACATTTATGTATACAAGTAGATGTATGTGTTTATGTATTGGTTTAGATTTGTGTATACACTTTTTTAGATGTATTACAGTGAAATAAAGCTAGAGATTTCTTCAGTATGTGTTACTTTTCCAAAAAAGTCATTGATTAGAAAGGTTGAAATAGATCCTCCGATGTTTTGTTTTAAAAGGTCTAAAATAGATAAATAGTAGAGGTTTTTGTTGTCCAAAGAGGAAAAACTAAATACTATTGTTTCTTAAATTTAATTTGTAATAAGCTTACCGAAAAATTGGGAGTGACTTGAATTCTCAAGCTCTACATTCTTAAGGTGATGGTGCTGTATATTCAGTTGGCTACATTTTAGATTAATCGGCTTGCTATCATAAGCAAAAATTTTCTGAAGTTCGGGGAATATTAAAGATTAATTTGACATAATTATTGATAGGTTGTAGATAACCTCGAGGAGTGGAGAACAAATAGGCCATAAAAATCCATTAGCACAATTAAAGTCAATTAGCGTGCAAACTTTATTGTTGGATTTTGAAGGTTTTAAAATCATTTTTAAAAGGTAATCGATCTATTAAGAAGTATAGAATGGAGAATCTTTTTATGTATTAGCAAATTATTTCTTAGCTAATCTTCAAGGATACTGCTTATGTAAAATTTCAGGTATAAAATATTTAAACAAGCTAATTAGAACTAATTTGTTGGGAAAATTAAATTGGCTAAACTATCGACCACATATTGATAAAATATCACATCTAAACTAACTAATTTATTAAATACTGGTGGGTTGATGATGAGGCAGTGTGGATTTCCCCATAATTTAAAGCCCAATGAGGTTGTAGGGAAAATGTTTTTGTTATTCAGCTTTACCCCTTCATCTGAAATATAAAAATCGAGTTTTTGAGGTTTTAGGCTTAAAAAAAAATTACAACAGTTTCCAAGCGGTGATATTGTGTAGAATGCTAGGAAAACTTTACCTGTAGATGTAAGGCTGAATTCGCTTCTTACAGAAGTTTTGTTGTGGAGGAGTTCTGATGCTATGTCTACTCTTAACTTTTGAATTGCTTGATTAATTTCAGGGTTTGCAAGATAGCAATGAGGAACGTCAATTATCTTGTACATGGAAATGTTTTAGAGCAAAGTTCATAGCATAAAAATTAATATAAAAATTTGGGACTAACTTTTCTTCCAGATTGCATGTTGAAGCCTAATCCATCCAATTTACCCTTTTTAGACCAGCTATAAGAAGGAGTTATTGAACTCCTATATTCATAATCTTGTTGATGAGATATAGTATCCGATATGTTTGGAAGGGTTGTAAAGCTTTGCAATTGAGAAAGGTAAGATTGCAACAAATTTTTTCTGATTAAATCCTGAGAATTTGTTAAAATTTATAAATACATATATGATACAATTTTTTCACAAGTACATGGTATTACTTGTCCAATTTGGTTAATATGTTGAAAATGGCAACCTCCGCATTGCATGAAATGTGGACATTTTGGCTCTACACGCCATGGTGATTTATTCTCGACTACTTTAAGTAGTTTTCCTATGCTAAATGAATGTCTATTTTCGAGAATTCGGATTTTAACGACTTCTCCCGGGAGTGTGTATGGGATAAAAATGATCCAAGTTTTATTCTTGAATTCTTCCGATGAGTATGGGTCATAATATTTGGATTGAAGTTGTGTGGAGTTTAGAAATATTTTAGCTAAACCTCCTCGATTTGACAAAGAATCTACTTTGACATAAAGTTCATCCGATAATGGTATAGGGTAGTCTTTTGGTTTCACTTTTCTGTATCTCTTTCTTACTGTTTTTAGTTTACTTTTTTTGATAGCTGGACTTTCAAAGTGATCTTTGTTTATCAAATCACTAGGTTGGATATGTTTCAAATAATTTGAATTAAAATCAGACTTACCATAATAGAATGAAGGTGTTGAAGATTGCTCGAAGTTTTGGATAAATCCAAGTCCAATTAAATCATAAATCATTAAAAATACCAAAATATTGTTCATCGAATCTCGAATTACATATATCTCATCTCTCAGTCAAAATCAGATTAAAAATAAATTATATATCATTGGAATATATTCCTTTATTAATTTATCAAAAGCTTAGCATATCTTCTACTGATACCTAAGTTGTATCATAATTGAAAGCTTGTTTTAAGATTTTGTAACCATAGCTACTTCAAGCTGTTTGCTTTAACACTCATTAATCGAACGATTTCATAAGTCTACTATATTCTCCTCAACTAAACTAGATGGATTTTGCTGACACCTTAACCTTCTTCAGCTATTTCACCCATATTGTAATCTTCGAGAAACTTTAATTTATGGTGCCTATTTCCCAAAGTCCTCATTACCCTATAAATAATTTTTTGATACACAAACAAACACTTTTCCATATAAATTTAATCTTAGCTACCATTAAATTCCATATATGAACACCCTCTTTTAATCATGTAAAATTCAAAATCAAAATCGGAATATATGTTTAGACAAAAACCTATAGGACTCCAAACTCATACACATTCTGTACTTATATTAAGTGTTTTAAATTTTTGAGGAAAAAATATGACAAACCCAGTTTTGTGCAAGTCAAACGATTGCCTTATATAAATCTTTCCCTTTAACACATTTCAATATAACATTACGTAAGCTTAGATAACTTAACCCTATGTATCGCAAATTATCAATCATATAATATACACAAGGTATTTAACACTCCAATGGTCGTGTTAACCATATGAAACTCATGTATAAATTCAATCCAATTATTTCAACAAGATTTTATTAGAAAAAATCGTTAAAACTTTAATTCCAATTTGAACTGGAAATCAATACTTGAAAATACAGAATTGCTCAGTTGTTAACAAAACTTAAAATTAAAAAATGGTCTTATCTGAGGCAGCTAAACAGGAATGTGAAGCGCTTTTTGCAATATATGGAGATGACAACATTTGGATAGATACCGATAGAAATCTCGTGGAATTAATAATTGATATGGAAAAAGAGTCACTTAAAGCCATGTCAGACTATGGAATCGATCATCAATTCTCACCTTGGGAAAACCTTATTCATAGCCATTTGATTTACCCAATAGCAATCGTTAAAATTGAATTACCTTCAGATTACCCCGGATGCACAACTGGCCCTATAATAAATGTAATAAGATGATTTTCAAGTTCAAGCTTTCATAGTTAAATTTTTATCTGTTATGCTTTTTACTTAATGTGATTGGTGAATAACTTCAAGTTTTTTAATTAATTCTTTAACCTATGCAAAATTCATAACACTTCCGTTTCAAGTTTTCCTCTTTTGGAATGGACCCTGAAAATATCCATCATATAAAACACAAACTGAAGGCATTTTACAAACAACATCAAGCCTGTCTTTTCGAATGCATTGAATATATAAGGTTAGGATATTGAGTTATTTTTGCAAACTAATAAGCCTTTTTATGTGTTGTTGCACTTGATCTTATTTCAAGTCAATATTGATATTATAACTCGCTAAAAAACTCTTCAGGACTAGTTCTACAACAAGCGAATATAATGATGACATTTCGACTAACACAAGTATTCACTATGAAGAAATTGAAGACAATTTTGAATCAGAATTTTTAAACGAACCAACCAAGACTAAGGTAATTAATGTTGCAAATTGCTTCAAGTTGATTTAAAACAAGAATCTGAATTCTGTTCCATTGTCCTTTATAAATCATTAGGATATACCAACGATAACTCATGGTGATTTAATTATAGATAGAAAAAGTGTATTTCAGGGTCATGTGGCACGTGTGAACTCTCTTGAAGAGGTCGAATATTAGTTTATTTGTATTAATCAATAGAAGCTGGATTATTTGTTTAACCACCCAAATATTCCCAGAGCTTATAAATTCTTGAATTTTATGTTATTATTTATAACTTGTTCCAAATTTCTTTAGGGGATTACTAAATTTTTTAATTAGTAGGTTCAAGTTGAAATAAATTGATTTTCATTTTACCCTTTAAAATATAATAATATAATCCACACCTTATTCCATGCTAGGTAGAGTTAGTTAAAAATTTCCTTCTGAATATCCCAAAAATCGCGAGAGCTACCCATAACATAATGGCCTACACCATAAAAAAGCAAAACACTAAAACTGTTGTAGAACCATCAATCTCAAGCAAAACAAACATACATATGCCTCAAGAATTCGTTATTAAGGTTGATAATCTTATTTATAACATTAATGTCAGAATTTTTATACGAATATTTAAAACAAATATTGTTCTTACGAATTTTTAAAAATTAATTTTTACCAAACAAGGATCATGACTCTGATGGAGAAACTGCCGCGGGTGGACGATTACAGTTTTTATTATCCCACCTTTCCATAAATAATGCTGTGGTTGTAGTGACACGTTGGTACGGAGGGAAAAAACTGGGTAAGTAGATATTTGGTTTTTACTATATAAAATAAGGTTTTTATTCATACTTATGAATGAAATTCAAAATAAATTAATTTAAAATAGGACCCGATAGATTCAAGCATATCAATAATGCTGCAAGAAGTACATTAGTTAAAGCTGGATTTATTGAATAATAGGATTCTTGAGATAGGCAAAAATGATTGAATACATATATTTATTAAATTAATTATAATATTCATCTTAATTAGGGATGATTAGATAGATTCGAATAAAAACTATTAATTATCATTTTTATATCCTTTATCTATTTTTGTAAATTAAAAACTTCTAAAATTTATCGTAAATTGATATAAAATAGCATGGAATCTAATCTGAATCTTATGTAATATCAATAGATTTAGATAGATTGATATTCAATCTTTAAAGGTTGATAGAATTGATAGGAAACTTTGTTTAATATAGTTAGTGAATATAACTTAAACACGATTAAGTTGGATTGAAGTCTTACAAAGACTTGCTACCAGCTTATCAAGCTGTAAAGGGGTGTCTAATCCTGCACTCATTACCATATGCACCTCGCCAATAGCCTTTATAAACTCCAATATAATATGCTCTGGTGCATCGTAGCGTCTTAATACACTTCTTGTGGTGCCAACTATATCTATTGGGCTATAGCCTGATTTAGTGAGCTCTTTGACTATTAGACTAGCTTCTCTCCATGCACCGTTAAGACAATAATTTAGCATACTTCTGATTTGTTCGGGTGGTGGGACATCACAAACCTAGCAATGAGTGTATAGGAAAATAAAATCTCATACATCGTTGGAAAATGACACGGAATTTAAAAAAAATATCAGAATCCCCGATAATGTTTAGTTCAATTATTAATTTTTTATAATCTTAACTTACTCGAAATACATTCTTCTTGTTTAAAACTTGGAAACCTGATACAGTCGCCTGTGAGTTGTTAATAGCCTAGGAAAATATTAAAAATCGAATACTGAAGCAATTAAAAACTTGAGCCCATCAATAAGTTGAATAACTTCCTGGTCATTATACCAGAAATGTTTGATTGAAAATTTACTGTGTATATGCATCTAGTGGTTAATTGTTAAAATTGATTATTATGGTTTCAATTTCAAAAATATCATATGAATTGGTTTAAATTCAATGCTAAGTTTAAAATGTTTAGTGATTAATTTACATTTCGCATATCTCCATCAGCTATGAAGACAAGCGCTTCCAAGCCATCTTTTGTGTATTCAACCTGTTCTTGTTTGCATATCTGCTCTAGCCTTGAGATAGTCTGGATTTGTAAAAAGATGTTATAAAAGAAATATTTTAAAAAAGAGTTTGAATGATTATTAGTTTAAGTCATTTATGAGCATTCGTCAAATTTCGATGTGGGTATTACATTTGTAAAAGGGCTAGGTAATTTTGTCTATTTAAGTGTTTTATAAGAATTTTTGACCATTGTGGAGCTAAATTACATTGAAATAAATCGCCTCACTTGTTCATCGGTAAGTTTTCCAAATCGAACTATAGCACATCTGCTTTGAATAGCTTCTACAACTTTTGTAGATTGATTGCAAGCTAAAGCAAATCGGGTGGTATCGGAAAACTGTTCAATAATTCGTCTTAGCGACTGTATAAAAATAATTGGTGTATGAGATACTAGTCCCAAAGATTTGAAAAAATTGAAAGAATCAAAAGTTTATTAATGGAAAAGGTATCTTGTGAAGTAGTAAAGGGTTTAAGCCCCAAACCTGTTGAGCTGCTTCAGTCATAGAGTCAACTTCGTCTAATATTACGATTTTATGTTTACCTACAGGTAGATTGGCAATTTCCTTTGCAAAATTCTTAATCTTATCACGGACAACATCTATACCACTGTTTCCAAGAAAAACAACAGGTAATACAGGGGTATATGAGGTTATTTTGTTATGATTAGTAAAAATTTTTGATATGCTAGCATTAATCGAAATATATTAACTCAGAATCACTTAATAAATAAGCTTACTAAAGTATTCTACATTTATTGGGATCAAAGTAATTCTTTAAGTGAACAAGTTGTAGCATGTACTGTTATAAAACTTGCCGGTCATCAGAAGCATTGAGTTCCAGAACATACTTCTTATATTTATCACCAAGCATAGAACGGGCTAGGCACAATATACAAGTGGTTTTACCTGTACCAGGGGGGCCCTATAATTATAATTTAAAATGAAAAGAGGGATTAGTCTATAACCTAGAGTTACGGTGACCAGCTTGTCTAATTATACCAAAATAAATCATACAAGTGCTAAGATAGTCTAAATTTTATCAATGAAGTAACGTTTTATAGTCCTAAGTGCTTTTAGAGAATAGTCCCCATGTTCATTTTTTTTAAATATGGCAACACAAGATGTACTTAATTATACTGGAAATCATATATAAAATAAATTTCAAAGTTTAAAAACAAGGGACGGTTATATTGAAGATTAGCTAAAGGAATGAGAGAGGTAATGTTATCAAGTATTATTTAATTCTCAATCTAAAAAGCTGGCAAAATTATTGATAACATCGGTTTTGGTATTATCCCATATCAAGGCTAAATCATTAGAGACTAATAAAATTTAAAGGAGTATACTTATAAGTTTATTTTGGGGTGAAATACTCCATTTTGCAAAAAACTTACAGCAAGCATCAAATTGGGCATGTTGCCTTCTTGTGCAATTACTTTAAGCCTCTTTATTATGTGTTCATTCCCAACAACCTCATCAAGTGTGTACGGGCGATACTTTTCGATCCAAATGGAGGAATTTAGTTGATGATTCATCTTGTTATTCTACTCAAATATCAAAACTAGTCCTTGAGAGAATCTTTATATTGAAAAAAAAAGATTTCAGTTTCATCAATATAAATTACCAAATTTATACACGCATGATAATCTACAATGTCTTTATTTCAAATTGAATTATGTAGCGCAAATATTTTACCAAGTAGAGTTTAAATTATTGCAAGTACTTTTGCACAATTCCAAATTCGGTTAGATAGCCACTCAAATCTTAGTTTAAGGCCTATCAAAATTTATGAGTTGGTTAAATTTGAAACACTAAAATTGTTGCAGACATTATAATAGCGATATCATCATTTTTTGCTAAGATGTAAAATTTTCAATAAAATATGCATTTCCAATGTACATTGATTGGTTGATAGTTAGTTATACTAGTACTTTTTCCTTCAAAGTTGTTTTGTGAAAATTTAATTGATAAACACTTTTTAGAGCATTTCCTTACTCCTATGAGAGCTAAATATTTTGGAATATGACTTCTAATGAATTAGTTAATTTTTTTTTGTATACTTATATGCTTCTAAAAATTTCAATCCTTGAAACAATTTTTCTGAGTTCATCTTACTCAAAATATCGTATAAAAGAATACATATGTGGCGTTTTGTGTTATTAGCTGAATGACACTTAAAACTCGTAACAAATACCAAGCTTCACTCTACAAATAAACTAAACTACTAATATTTCAGTCTAATTAATAAAATTTAACTATCTAATTTTTATAATTCTTGTTATAACACATAAAGTTTTCTACTAGGAAAAATATATAAACTGCTTAATTTTCATTTGTAACAACAAAATGCAACCAATCAAATTTTACATTTCAAGTAATATATGACTCAGCAAATGTGGAGCACTTATGAGACATAAAATGATCAAAATATATGATTTATTTTTAAAATAACATCATAGTTTATTCTTTGAGTACGTAACACCAATCAGCAGAAATTAAATCATAATTGAGTTGGGCTACTTATAGTTGATAGCATTACTAAAATAAAATAAAATTACGATAATCTAGCACTCCAAAATTTGGGGAGTTTTAGATTATGAAATAAATAAATTTTAGGAGCTAGAGGAAATATATTAAATTATTCCTTCCAATATACTTCATAGCCTAATAGTGTTGTAGTGATTTAAAAATAGTTTCCATGGGCTATGTAAATATTAGAACATGATTTATCAAGTTCTTAAATTAATTGATAATATAACAGCTGGTACTTTCTAAAGAAAAGAAAAAAACTCAGGGGCACTCAATGGAGCGATTTTAACAGGTGAAAAGAATTTTTGGGTGAAAATGTCACGGAATAAAGTGCTGCTTCAAAATATAATAAATTAGATATAGGATGTAAAGCAATAGATCCAGGTGTTGACTTTCTAAAAAGCTAGCTATCAAATAACTTCAGTGACTGGTATTTCATGAAATGTCAAGTTTCTATAATTAACGGTTATAAAAGCTCAAAATATATTCAATTCTTCATGGATAATGGAAACTTTGGCTATTACTACAGAATTGAAGAAATAATTTATAAATGTCTAAAGTTTAGTAAAAATTCGAATTTCATATTTAATAAGATGGGAAGCTCGTACTTACAAGGGTTGCACTACAAAATTCGATAAAAGTGCCAACTTGAACAATATTGTTAGCGCTATTATCAGGTATTTGATAGGAGTTTATGGATAATGAATCAAAAGCATAGAGAAAACTAAAAATTTTATTTTACTTAATGCAAATAATACTAGTTCATGTTCTTATAGATATTAATTTCATATTTAGGGATTTTTAAGATTCTTTTCGAGTTCGAAAATTTGAAATTGGCACTATATGTGTATTTAAATTGTCAAAGAATCACATCATATGGTCCCATTAATGTGCCGTCATTTATATAAATCTATATTTTTTATTTTGGTTTTAGGAGTGCTAGGTAAGTAAATTATAAAATAGAAAAGTTCTAATATAGGGTTTGGCATATTAAAAATATGTGTTATTATGACCTGAGTGTTTTAATTAAGTGTCGCGACCGAAAAAACAAGAGGGTATAATTATTATCGGGAATGATTGATAGAATTGTTCCAATTTTTTTCTATAAATTGAGAGGGCCGTGTTTTTCTCTCACCAACCTAAGTGAAATAAAGAGTTCAAGACATAGAGTAGAACGTTTAAAGTTAATAGGTAAAGAATTTACGAATAAATAATATATTTTTTCAAATCTTAAAATTATCGAGTATTTAAACGATTATAATAGATATATTTGAAAAGGGTATCAAAAAATTCTCAAGATGGATAAATTAGAAAAAGTTTTAGCTTTACAAAATTTAAGTCATGAAATAGCTTCTTATAAAATTCTTTAATGTGTACCTTGCATTTGAAGATTCCCCAGATAATTTTGATATTGGAGCATTTGTTCCTGCTGTTGTTGTTGTTGCTGTTGTTGTTGCTGTTGTTGTTGTTGCTGCTGTTGTTGTTGTTGCTGTTGTTGTTGCTGCTGTTGTTGTTGTTGCTGAGTTTGTGGTTTGGTATAAACTTGTCCCTGTTGAAGCTGCTGGTAATTTGTGTACCCAGTGCTACCATCTGAGCCCCAGGAGTACATATCCATATTATTAGTGAGCTTTGATTGAGAATAATTCATTGCTTGCATTGAGTATAACAAGTGATGTTGCTGTTGCTGTTGTTGCTGCTGCTGTTGTTGTTGCTGCTGTTGCTGTTGTTGTTGTGCTGCGTAAGAAGTTGCGGCAGCTCCATAATCTGGTATATGTGTAGTAGTAGTTTTGAGGGAAGAATTGTAATGATTAGACAAGTGTTGTGGCTGAATAGTAGATGCAGGATAGTTATTATCATTTGTGTTTGTGGATGATTTTAAATTGTAATTAACAGGGGTTGAATTTTGCATATTGGAAGGTGTGGAAAGATACCCTATGGAAGCTGATTGATGAATAGATTGTCGTGAAGTATTTTGTGCATAATCATTAGTTAGCACAGGCTTTGATGATGTGGTTAGATTTTGGCTCATGGATGGCTTATATTCGCTCCCAAAACGTATATCTACAGCTTTAATTTCGGATGTTGAGTATTCATCATTTTTTTTCCTCTTGTAATCAGATGTGTTTCCACCATAAAAATCATATTGGTAATTCCTTTTTGATGGATAACTTTCAAAATGTCTTTCCCCTTCATAATGAGGTGTGTTTGGGCGATTTTCGTTTGGTTTAACAGATACTCTAGTATTACTAGATTGAGATCCATCGTATTGTCTATCCCAAGCAGATCGACTAGGATCAATTTGAGGGCTGTAGGTTTGACGAAATCGATTGTTTTTCATAGGTTGTCGATCCATCATCTTATTTGTGTGACCATTCCTCCTATTATCTCCAGGCATAGGGCTTTGATGAGGTGGTCGTGAACTTCGATTCATCTCAGAATCACGGGAATCATGCCTCAATTCACTTGATTTGAAGCGATTCCTATCATTCATATGATCCCTTCGATTCATATTACCTTGAGGACCTTTCCAGCGTCCTGTATTGCCTGTAGAATTGGCTGGTTCATCAGTTGTCCTTGAACCTCCCCTTTTGTAGTTAGACCTTCCACTAGTGTTATCTTTCATTTGACCTGAAGAAGAGTAGTGAGCTGAGCGATCAAGTTCTGGGCGTGTTGTTGTTCTATCAAGTTCTCTTTGTTTATCAAATCCAGCATGTGTACCCTTAGAGCCTTTGTTGAAATTAATTAAGTCAGCCATTTGTAATAATTTACGCCATCGGCGTGATTTTTCAACCAATTTAATGTACAATGACCATTCATGACTTTCAGGTAGAAGTGATACCAAAACTACCGGAGGAGTTGATAGTTTGATAGAGTCTTGTAATAGATCAAAGAAATCTTCTGATTTTGAGCAGCAAGGGTAATAGTCGTAACGGAATTGTCTTTCAAAGTATAATCTGTAATAGTAAGGAAAGTGTTCAATATAAATATATTGCCTCTGTGTATCAGTAACATCGTGCTTAAAGGCTCTTATAAGTAGATGTAATTCTATTTGAGCTTCTAATAGTTTCCAATCTTCGTTTTCAAAGTGCATAAAAAGTGGTATAACTTGACCCTCCGAGATTTTGGTGGGGTAATTTATTGGTGTAGATTCACTATCATTTTCTTGTGGGGTGATTTTTGGTGTTTCTTCTTCTTTTGATTTTTCAGATAATCTTGAAAATTGAGAGCCATCAAATATAAGTCCTAACTCATTTTCCCAAGCTACTCTGAGTTCATTACACAATTCAAGATATTGACCAATTAGTTGGTCATATTCTAATGATAGTTGGCGTTTTTTGGTACTATCTAATTCTTTGGGTTCTTCAGGGATCTGTTTTTTAGTTTCAAAAGTAACTTCATCTGTAATTTGTGTTGAATTCTCAGGTAAATTCTCAGGACTTGTTACTTCTTCTTCTTCTTTTGATATCTCTGGTGATTCAAATACTTCTGCTTTGCAAAATTTTATTGTACCAGCGGGTGTAAATGTGTACTGTGATGTAAGTTGGTCTTTGTTTTCGAATTTTGCAATTCTATCAGCTAATTTTTCAATCATCTGATGCTTATCAAGGAATATGTTATCTTCTGGGATAACTTCTGGAAATTTTATTGTTCTATAAGATTTTTTAAGCATGTCCCATTTTTGATAATGATTGCTTAACCAATCTGTAGGCTTATGGTCATACATAACTGTTGTTATTTTATGGCGTGTTAACCACCCAGTAAGATATGCTTCAGCATCCTCACTATTATACCACAAATAATCAATCTTGGCGAAGTTTTCATTATAATTTGGTAATACAAATGATGTGAGATTTCCGGCTAAAGTCTTAGCCCTTAAATCCTCTTGATCTCTCTTCCTAAACCATAACTTTTGAGTTGCGGCCTTTGTCTTGGTTGAAAGTTGTGTATTTTTACCTTCTTGGTCTATATCACCTTCAGACGAATCTTTCTGTTTATCCATTTCTTTGGTTCCTTCAGTTTTGATTTGAAGATGCCAGTTCAAGATGAGGTGTTTAGGTATGTGCAAGCAACTCTTCCCTGCCGAAACTTCGGCCTTAATCTCATCATCTAAACTTGAATTTAGGAACTGTTGCCACTCAATAAATTCTTCATTGGGTTTACCAACCAAGACTATAGCAAGACGATCAAACCATGAAGCTGAAAATGTGTTTAATGACTCCTCTCTATCTAAAACTGTTAGGTTACGCTTCAATTCCATCAGTACATAGTGTCTTGGTCTGGAACTTGCTAGTATCTTTAGGGTGCGGCGTAGGTGTGCGGGTTCATCGAGGAGTAGATTACCAAAATTAAAGGAAGGTTTATCCAAACAATCTTCAAATTCTCGAAGTTTTCTTCGATATTGAGGCATGCGGCTCAAACCACTTTTTTCGGCCCATTTAATAATCATTCTATCGGAAATCTCCACATAGTGATTTGGATTTTGAGCCATAAATTGATCACACCAATCAAAAACTCCCTCATTAGGTATACCAATAGGAAATATAACTTTGTAGCGGCCATCGTTAGGCCTAACTAAAGGTGACCATTCAACCTCATCGTTTTCAGCCTCTTGCATAAATCGAATATTAGGATCGGCAGAAGGATCCTTTTGAAGACAACCAAAGTTGACCAAGAGTGCAGCCCCTCTAAAAACTACACAAGGATAAATAGCTTCGTTGGCCATAGTATCAGGAAGAGATACCGATTCACCAATTTGTTGATTATCTATGTAAAAGGTTATCTTAGGGTTATTTGGATTAGTTTGTTTTTGGTGTTGATTAGGTTCTTGTGTGCTATCTGTATGGACAGAAGGTGTAGCATTTTCTTCGTTATAAGCCATAGGTTCATCAAATTCTTCAGTTGCATGAGTTGGGGTTTCTGAGTTTATGGAGTGTGGAAATTTTTCGTTGGGAGTGCCATCATTTTCGTGTTTATTAACACTATCTACATGGTTTGTAGATATGTCTTTATCCCCCATGTCCACTACTACAGTAATCGTTTCATACTTTTCAATCCTTCTATTATCTCGTTTCTTGGTTGGGGATGCATGTGGATTGATAACTCCTTCATTATCTATATAACAACTCTTCTTAGGATCGTCCATAAATAAAGACTCGGATAGTGTAGATACACCTACCTTAAATACCCCGCGAACGAAATTGGTGTCTAATGGAGATCTCATTTGTTCACTATCACGAAATCGATCACGTGGAAAAGCGATAGTGGGTTGAAAATCAATGACACGGACTTCAAATGCATATTTACCACGCTTAAAGCCACAATTTGCACGTGTACTACTTAATAAGTATTGGAAGCCACCAAACTGTAAGCTTGTAACTAATGATGTACCAAGAGAGTAAGGCATTGAGCTTTGTGAAGGGTCATTAGGTAAAGTAGGAGTAGATTGATCTGAAGTGATGATTGTATTTATTGTGCAGTCAAAGTCATTCATTTGTATAAGTTTTTCGAGTTTTATAAGATTTGGTTTTCTTGAACTTTTTTGGTTGCTAGGAGCTTGATTTAATTTAGTTGAAGGTTCATTCATAGACTGAAGTTGTTGAGTTTTTTCATTTGGAGGATCGTGTGTAGTAAATGGGTTCATTTGGGATAGATTAGGTGATTCATTGGTGTACATTGTGTCTTCAGAGGCCTCCCGCAATTCTTCTTCTAAATCTTCGGATGTTTTATATTCTTCCCCGGCATCTTCTACATTTCTATATTCATCATTCATATCTTTTACAGCTTCAAATTCTTCCCCCGCATCTTCTATAATTTTATATTCTTCTTTCACATCTTCTACAGCTTTATTTTCTTCCCCTTCATCTTCTACCTCCTTATGATTTTCATAGCACTCTTCTAAATTTTGGAGGTCTACTGGAGGGGATACGGAATCAGGTTCTTTTTCAGGTTCCATATTTATAGCATCGCCTTGATAATAGAGTGTGGTGTATTGGATTGTGGTGGTATATCAAAGTGCGAATCTAAAGTGTATGTGTATTCAAATAGATTGATTGGTAAGAAAGATAATACCACCAAAGAAGATTGCTTATGAAACAGGTGGGATATATTTGAATTCAACAATCCTACACAGGTATATTAGGCCTCTTTTGTACTAGAAAGACTTCAATGGAGTGTGGGGATATAATTCTTACAGAGGAGTGGGTGGGAAATTATCTAAATGTGTCAATGGAATATATCCCTTGGGTTGGTAATAGATATTGTCAAAGAATCAGAATAGAGCATCTTATAATTTAATGTGGGGGCCTAATAATATACAATACACCAATCAGTTATCAGCTAATTCAACTTCAATTGCTTTATGAATAGCCTCCCTTAGCTCTATATAGAAGATATTGAAATTCAATGTGGGTGTGCAAAATGAGATTCCAAGTCGTGAATTAGTAGATATCCGAGATATTCCAAACTAAAAGAGTTTTAATATGTTGTGACAAAGGGAATTTGAATGTGGTTGATTCAATGTGTGATATTCTGGTGTGTTTATAAAAGGCTATTTGCATTCATCAAGTTGAGGTGTATCAAATTAAAGGGCTATTTGTATGAGTGATTTTTATAGAGATGGTGGGAATATAATATAAGTAGATATAATTGGAATATAATGTGTGTGTGAATGGTCTGAGTATAACGTAAATAGGGAGGGTAGGAGTATAATATGTGTGGGAGATGTATGAGGATAAAGTGTGTAAAGGGTGTGTGAGGGTAAAGTGTGTAGAGGGATTGTGTATATGGTCAATTGAAAGAGTTAAAGTGTTCGACTGAATTGGGTATATTTTTCTATATATTAGCCAAATATTTTTATGTAAGAGAGTCTGAGGGTTTAATGTTTGTGGTAGATGTTTTGTATGTAGTCAGATATATATAAGATAATCAAATATATATATAATATAGCTAAGAGTGGTATATAAATGAAGTGAGTGTTATGGTGTTATCTATCAAAAATAAGAGAAATCATGGGGATGTTTTACACTGTGGATCTATTTGTTTAAGCAAGCAATCATGAAAGAAAGTAAATATGGGTATTCGTGTGGGTGTATGTGAGTAAGTATAATTCAAAGATAAGAATGTGTGAGGTAGGTAAAAATCAAGACAGAAGGGGCAGGCCAATTTAGGTTGTCAAAATGTAATTGATTAATTCAAAATGGTGGGAAGTGTTCATAAATTTCACAAATGAGTAATAAAAAATAAATATTTTATCATCAACAAAGAAAATGGTCAAATTGAACACAAAGACGGTGTTTATGTATATTTATATATCTAAATATACATATATATATATACCTACATATATTTGTAAGTAAAATAATTTTACCTTGAATATAAATGATGTCTGTGTATAATGGTTGTGTATTATGATTGCGCGTTGGGTATATTTGTTGGTTTATGTGTTATGTGTATGTGTGTGTGTGTGTGTTATGTGTGTTGTGCTTGTGTGGTCTGTTGGTCAGTGTCGGGTTGTGGGTATATATGTTTATGTATGTGTGTGGGGCTATTGCAGTGTGTGGGGTGTTTGTAGTGTTTGGGGTGTTTGTAGTATATGAGGTGCTTGTAGTGTGCGAGCGTGTTGTGTGTATGTGGTGTTTGTGTTGTGTGTATGTGGTGTTTGTGTTGTGTGTATGTGGTGTTTGTGTTGTGTGTATATGGTGTTTGTGTTGTGTGTGTCATGTGTGTGTTTATGTGTGTGTTTGTGTGGTGTTTGTAGTATATGCGTGTAATCTGTACATGTGTTGTCGGATATATCTGAATTAAATCATATAGGTGTAGGTAATATTTTCAAGTTACAAACTATGTTTGCACGATTTGTAAGGTAGGTGAATATATCAAATGTGTGTATGTATAGATATGTAATGTTTGTGGATACATACAAAAAGTGGTGATGTGTGTGAATTTATAGCTAGTAAGAATAATAACACATTTTAATAAATATTAACAAAATGATGACAATTACAAACAGTTAGGCAACTCTAAGGGTAGATTAATAATTACATAACTTATCAATATGTACGCGGATGCTTATGTATACATATTGTGTGTGCCTGTGTATGTGTGTTTATACATTGCTTGTATGTTTGCGTGGGTGTATTTTTTGAATTTATATGTGTGTGAGTTTGTATGAATGCTTGTGTGTTTGCGTGGGTGTGTTTGTGTTTGTGTGTGGGGGGGATTTTGAATTGTTTTGTTTTGTTGCTGTTGCTTTTTAATTACTTAATTAAATATAGCCCTGCTCCGTTTAATAGTTTGTTTGCATTTTATGTCTATATATATATCCATATAAATTTAAATATGTGATGTGTGTGTGCACAAGTGTGTGAACTTGTGTATGTTATGCATGTTTAATATAATTATGCAAGTGTGCATATGACTAAATGTGTGGCATAGTTTATCAGGGTGCTTAGATTGATTAAATTTTTTTAAATATATTTTACATAATTACATATAATTAGATTTGATAATACTAATTTTACACATTAGTTTCGCAGATTTGATTTTACACACATTAAAACGTATTATATTTGTAATCTAGACATTTTCAGTATTGTTTTTTTAAGGAAAGATGTAACAATCATATACGTATATATAACTATATATATATATGTTCAAGTGTATAAAAGTTAGCTACAAAATATATATATATATATATATTTACAATGTGCAAATTATATATATATCATATATACACACAATATTTACACATTTTAAATATTATGTATCAATATAATAAATTTATTTTTAATTTACTTTTTAAAACAATAAAAAAAAATTATCTCTATTTGAAATTTATTTAACGCATCAAATTATTATAAATTATTGATTTGTTATAAAAATCATATAGCTTTGAAATTAATAATTGATTCAAATGATTTGTATGAGTATGTGTGTGTATTTTAACTATAAGTGAAATGTTGCATGTATGAGTATATTTGTGTGTTTGTATGTATCTATATTCAAGTATGTGTGTATATCTGTTATTAATAATTTAATGTATATAATTCTTAAAATTTATACCATACATGGCTTTATTAAAGTAAAATCAGCACCTCAAGAAACAATATATATGTGAAAGTGTGTGCGAGTTTGAGAATGTGTGCGAACAAACAATATATATGTGAAAGTGTGTGCGAGTTTGAGAATGTGTGTGAAAGTATGTAACTAGTGTGTGTGTATAATAGTGTATATTAAGATGAATGATATCAAAATGTGAGTGAGTCAAATATGTGTTTGTATCAAAGTGTGTGTATTAAAATGTCTAGATTAGCTAAATATATAATATCAAGCAAAATATTTGTGTGTGAATCAGATGTGAAATTGTAATATATATATATGTATATATTATTTCAAAAATTTGCAACTAATATGTTTGTGTATCAAAATTCTTTGGCTAATTTTCTTTACTTTAATAGCAAGGTACCGCAGTTACAGTTGTTAGTCTGCTTGAATATAATTTCGTATATAATTGTGCGTGTGTGTGTACTCTATGATACCTGTGTGTTTGTGTACCTCTCTGTAAATTACCTGTGTGTATACTTGTCTGTGCAACTATATAGAGTTATGGGTGTTTATGTGTGCATATGTATAAGTGTAAAATGTGTGTAAAAATTATTCGAGATTATACTTTTCATTTAGATATGTATAACGAATTATGTAAGCCTAATTTCAGATAGCATTGTGTATAGAGTTGGATATATATAGTATAAGGTTTAAAAACTAATTATATTAATGATTTAGATTAGACACTAACTATACATGGTATGTAGCATATATTAATGTTTATGTGTATATAGAAATGTTGATTAAAATTGTGTTATGCTATCGGTTGTGCTATCGTGTCTACTTATACTATTATTTTTTTGTAATTTGTGCAAGGTTGAATATACTAAAGTTTGTGTGTGATATATTATGAACCTTAATTTTTAATTTTGTTTTTGTGTTCAAAAAATTGTGCTAAATTATTCATAGACTTTAATTTGTTATATATGCCTGTACTATAAATAAATATTCATTATATACATTTATAAATTGTTTTTGTGTGTGCATTATTTACACCTGTCGAGTTATATATATATAGCTGTGTGTGTTACTTTTGTTTTTTTGAAAATTTTATTTTAACACACCAAACCTACAAGAACGTATAATCGATTATAAATATAAATTTTTGACAAACTAGACAATGAATATATGCAGAAATAATAAATTAAAATAATATGCTCAATTTTTTAATGCTTATTTCCTTACCAAGTATAATGTTTATAATAATTTTCACACATGATTATATATATATATTCACGTGTATAGTCATAATTACATATACAAAAACACATGTAATCGCATGAATATTACAAAAACGTGAATATTTATATATATACAATATAATTTACAATCACACGCGCGTATATATATATATATATATTTACATTACACATAAACATACATGCCTATATGCATCACATATACACACACACACATGTATATATATATATATATATACATATACACACAGATGCACACATATATAGAAATATTACATATATACATATAACGTGTTAAATGAATAAATTTTTTAATTCAGGAAAAACTAAAATGAATATAGTGAATATGTGTGAGTACTAGTTATTTATATACTAAAATTTGAACTCTTTTGTTAAACTTTTTAATAAGAATAAATTTTTCTTATCTTATGAATATATTTTTTATCTAGTTCTTCATATTATAAATATTTCAAGCTAATATGCACATACATATATATTTACTAATAAATTTGGTCAATTTATCACTGATCTCAGATAGAATTTTATGCACACACATTAATTTTAACGATATCACACACCCAAATAGTGAATGTTGATCTCACATATATACACATACATGCACATATACTTTGATCTTAGAAACACAGAATAATATTTATCTCTTACAAACAAATTGATCTCACACATGTTGATCTCACATATATTGATCTTACACACATTAATCTCACACACATAATTCAGATAAATAAATATATATATATATTATAAGATTGGTAGATAATTTTTATGCACCTAATAAAAAAACTGTTTTTATTAGTACCAATAATATCGTATTTTACTCCAATTTCGATGTTTATATACATGTGCATACGCACCCACGCAAAAAAGGCTTAATTAAAACATACAATACACACATAATTGGAGCACACTATTTACACACAATTCAACCTTAAAACAAAATATATTCAACTAAGTGTGAATATCCATAACAAGCTAAAATATTACAACTAGTAATAGCATATACATTTTATATAATCTCACACCTACATCCCACACACCTAGACTATTTACACATACACAAGATACGCACACACGCAATATAACCATACATGCATTCTACCCTCACACACATGCTACACAAGTACATAGACTAAACACACACATGCTACACAGACACACATACTACACAAATGCATAGACTAAACACACAGACATGCTACACACACAGACATGCTACACACGCATACATGCTTCACACTTCTAATTCACACACATCTAATTTACACACACACATATACTAAACATATATAGATTACACACACATTCACTACACAAATAAATAGCACACATACACATGAGCTCCACATGAACCTAGTACACACACATGCACACAAATTACACATCAAAACGAGTACAACCTACCCTACCCACATATACATATATTACATACCTTACGAGCATAAATATATATATATATACCTATATAAACAAATAAATAAATAAATACACACACACCCATAAATTACACTTGGACTCAAATCGACAATCACATATACGTTCATCAATGATCACGCACACCGACACTTCAATCATCACACAAACATACACACACACCTTAACATAAACATAAATTAACATAAACACACATTAACACACGTTAACACACATTCACACACACACTCGCACACACACACACTCGCACACACACACACTCGCACACACACACACTTTCGCACACACACACTTTCGCACACACACACTTTCGCACACACACACACTTTCGCACACACACACACTTTCGCACACACACACACTTTCGCACACACACACTTTCGCACACACACACTTTCGCACACACACACACTCGCACACACACGCACTAGCACACACACACTCGCACACACACACAGACGCACACACATACTTGAACTAACACCTTTATACCCCACCCTCCACACAAACTACATCCCTCAATGCACCTTCCCCCCCTCTACAAAAATACCCAACACACACACACACATATCATACCCACACCACACACACACACAACACACACACACACAAAACACACACACACAAAACACACACACACACACTCAACATAACCTATGAAGACAAGTCCCGAAGCATAGTTCAGATAAAATATTGTTAGTGCTTGAGTATACTCCTTTAGCCTAAGCCTTTAAATTAAGACATACACACACCCCACACACACACTTCCCACACACACACACTTCCCACACACACACTTCCCACACACACACTTCCACACACACACTTCCCACACACACACCCCCCCCACACAAACACCAATATAGAAGCGCACACATATATAAAGATAAATATAAATCACATGCACACACACCCACTTATCATATATACATATATATATATATTTTTTACATTTATATATGTAAGTATATATATATAACTATCTGCATACAAACATTGATTTTTTTTTTATAATTATGTTAAATTACCCCCCAAAAATTATCGTATAAGGATTAATAAATGAATAATATCTTCAAACTTTATACACACATTTATTCACTTGGTATGCCCTTACACACATTACCCACATTTCCAAAGTTTATATTACACATACATAATCTACAAATCTCTACAGTTTTATCAAGGGTGTACATGGAAACACACACACATGTTATACTTGTACACATCATTTACACACCCACCCCTATTATATTTACATACACACTTGTTCTCATACATTTACCATACACATCATACTTGTATCATAGATACACACACACATCATAAGATACACACACGCTCACATCACATAGGATAAATAAGCACACACCATATGAGGGGATAGGATACACAAGCATACAGACACATCATAGATATGTACACATATATAAACGCACACAATTAAAACTATACCAGATTATAATATTATTCATATATTTATTTTCAGACAGGTACACATACATCAAGCTCTAAAGATATTACCAAATCATACACACACACACACATACATACACACACACATACACACACACACACACGCATATATACACACTAGGTAAATTAGTGTGAAATTTCACTGTATACTAAATTTAATTTAGATTTATATTAGTTATAACTAAAAAACTCAATTGACGAACCTGATTTGGGGTGTATGTATATGTGTGCATGTATGTGTACACGTGCAAACATATTATATATATATGTTGGTGTGTACATATTTTATATATTTCTATGATTGTGTGAATATCTACTTATGTGTATGAATATGTAAATGATTGCGTAATGTGTGTATGTGTGTGTTCTTTTGGTTTAAACACAAAAAAAATTGATGTGGAAATCTTCCCATGCTATGTTGATGAATTTAAATCACACACACACATTTTAACACTCTACACACACATATCAGTATTTTAAACACGCTATAACTCAACCATTTCTATACTCTTTATAAATAGATAATGGCTAGTCAAATACTTGTACTTTCCAAGGATTTGTAATTTGGCGAAAAGGCAATACCAAAACTCACTTTAAATTACACACACAATTTCCTAAACCCTAATTTTGAAGGGTATCCACACCATCTGCTTCCTGTACGTACACACACACATACACATAAACATACACAGATCTATACACACATATATATATACAAATAAGCATACACAGATGTACACATAAACATGCACGGATATATGCATACACACACATACACACGCACACACACATACACACGCACACACACATACACACGCACACACATATACACACGCACATACACATACACACGCACACCCCTACACACATACACACGCACGCACCTATACACATACACACGCACACACCTATACACATACACCCCTACACACGCACACACCTATACACATACTCACATATACACATACATACTCACACACCTATACACATACACGCACACACACCTATACACATACACACGCACACACCTATACACATACACCCCTACACACGCACACACCTATACACATACACACCTATACACATACATACTCACACACCTATACACATACACACGCACACACCTATACACATACACACTGTGTGGATATGCAGTAATGAGCAATAACCCAGTACACACATTACTTGTTATATTTAACACACATACCACTTTATAGATACTTTTAAACCTATGATTTAACATCAATTTTTCACACATACCTAATTTTTTTTTCAAACTTACACACACATATGACTATTCATTTTATATGTAATTGATTATCCCATTTACACATATTTTTTTCAGTAAATGTAAATAATGTGTGCCAACTACACTAATCGTGCTATGAGAGGCAAAAGTCTCAGCTTTGAAAACAATCCTTTAACTCCAAGAACAAGCAATGTTTGTTAACACACACACACACATATATATATATATACACTCACACACATATATATATATATATATACACCCCACAACACATATCTAACACTTGAAACATCATATTTCAATATAGAATGGTGCTATCCCTACTAAATTTACACACACCCCTACCCCACACACACACACATACACACACACACACACACACACACACACACACACACACA